>JANRFK010001234.1:5322083-5359094 GCA_030068395.1 Apalone spinifera
TTTTTGCGCAAAAGCGGCTGATTTTCCGCAAAAACTGGCTAGTCTAGACACAGCTCAAGAGTTTAAAAAGAGCTGGCTGAAGAGCTCAATGGACCATTAATGTTGATTTTCAGTAAGTCTTGGAGCACTGGGGAAGTTCTGAAAGACTGGAAGAAAACTAAAGCTGTTACATTTTTAAAAGGATAAATGAGACAACCCAGGTAATTACTGGATTGTCTATCAATCCTAGACCAAAATAATGGAGCAGCTATTTAACATCTTTATCAACAACCTGGAAGAAAACAAAATAATCACAGATACAGTTTGCAGATGAAGTCACGCCTTATATATTAAAAAGGTATATACTTGCACTGCGGTTGAGATGGATATAGGACACAGACTTATTGAAAGTCTCTGGGTAAGGATAAAAGAGGTAAAAAAACAAGGGTGATGTCATGCTAGGGGTCTACTACAGACCACCTAAAAAGAAAGAAGGGGTGGATGAGGTGTTTTTTTTTAAACAACTCACAAAATCATCCAAAGCACAGGACTTCATGGTGACAGGGACTTCAACTGCCCAGACATCTGTTGAAACAGCAGGGCATGGATTATCCAACAAGTTCTTGGAATGTATTGGAGACAATTTTTTATTTCAGAAGGTGGAGAAAGCAACTGGGGAGGCGGTTCTGGATTTGCTTGTAACAAACAGGGAGGAACTGGTTGAGAGTTTGACAGTGGAAGGCAGATTGGGTGAAAGTGATCATGAAATGATGGAGTTCACAATTCTAAGGAATGGCAGAAGGGAGAACAGCAAAATGGATTTCAAGAAGGCAGAATTTAGTAAATTCAGGGAGATGATAGGTAACATCCCTGGGGAAGAAACACATCCCTAAGAGGAAAAACAATTGAAGATTATTGGCAATTTTTCAGAGACATTATTAAGAGCACTAGAACTGGACACAATACTCCAGTTGAGGCCTAATCAGCAGAGAGTAGAGTGGAAGAATTACTCCTTATCTTTTGCTTAGAACACTCCTGTTAATACATCCCAACCTGATAGCTTTCTTTGACAGGATAACAAGCCTTGTGGATAAGGGGGAAGTGGTAGATGTGGTATACCTAGACTTTAGTAAAGCATTTGATACAGTCTTGCATGACCCCATTAATAAACTAGGGAAATGCAATCTAGATGGGGCTCCCATAAGCGGGTGCATCATTGATTGGACAACTATTCCCAGAGAGTAGTTATCAATGGTTTGCAGTCATGCTGGAAGGGCATAACTCAGGTAGCTAGGAGGTGTTGACAAGGAGCCAGGAGAGCCAATGGGAGAAAGTGTTGAGATTTGAATTGCAAGGGGTACCTGCCTGCAGTTTTTCTTTGTGGCTAGGTCTATACTGCTGCTTTTTCTGATTCTTTTCTCAAAAGAGGCTTTTCTGTCATTTGGCCCGTCTAGACTGGGCCAAATGTCAGAACAAAACTCTCTTTCAGAAGCCCCCTTATTCCTCGTGAAAGGAGGAATACAGGGGCTTCTGAAAGAGCGTGTTTGCTCTTCTGCAAAAAAAGTGGAAGAGTAAGCGCGTTCCCTGGATGAGGAACAGTTTTTCCGGGATACCTCTGGTATCCCGGAAAAACTGTGTAGTCTAGATGTAGCTTGTGTGAGTTTTAAGCCAAGGGTTTGGGAAACAAGATGAATTGAACCAGGCAGAAATACCATGCTTACAAAGAATACTGGGCATGAAAATGGACTGGACTTCGAAGCATGGATCATGAGTAGATAGGGAAATGTCTATTTCAACGTGATCAGGTTATTTTTTTTGTTTTGCTATTTGGTTAAACTTCTCTGTGCTAAGTCCATGTGCCCCCCCTCCTCCCCGCCCCATGTTGTAACTTTAAGCTGTATCCCAGGGATGGAATTTCTCTGTATTTTTAAATGGCTTTTTTCTCAGTTGCTTTAAAACACCTAGCAACCAAGTATGCTTTATCAAGTATATCCTTCTGTTTTGTTACTAAAATCACCTTTTTTAAGGCGATGATTTGATTCTTGTGTCCTGGAAGGTAAGAGGAGGTCTGTGTATGCATGTCTAAAACTCACAGCTATCTGAGATTACAGTTTGTTTTCTCTCTTTTTTTTTAAGCTCTCCTGTAGAAGAGCTTGGGGTACCCCCCTGAAAGAAGTTCCAAGTGCTTCTTCCTGGGCTCAAGAAGAAGGGGGGTTTTCACTTGGAGGTGGCAGCCTATTTCCCAAGGCCAGGGAATCTGTGACATTGGGGAGCTTTTACGCAGAACCCTATAGAGGCAAGGTATTGCTTAAGGTTTCTTGTGGACCCCCACCTTCTACACTCAGAGTGCCAGAGTGGGGAACAGCCCTGACGACCTGTAGCTCCGAGGGGGTGCTGGCCCTATGCTTCGTTGGCAATAAACCCGGCTGAGCGCCTTCGCCACCGAACCGAGTCTTTCTCACGACTAACAGGGAGGGCTGCTGAATGAACATGCTGCGCTGTGGGCTAGTGCCGCTGGCACCCGAGCGCCAAGAGTGGGAATAATCAGCGGGGCCAGCAGCCTGGGCAAGGCAGGGGGGACTGCTCTGGCCCCCTGGAAGCAGCGCACCTTCCCCAGCTAGCCCTCAGTGCTGCCCGGAGTGTGCCGTGCGGCGCTCCGGTCATGATTTAAAGGGCCCAGGGCTCTGGCCGCCACTGCCACCGTAGCAGCAGCCCGGAGCTCCCGGTCTTTTTGTTCCACCGGGCCCCAGGCACTTGTCCCCCTTTTGCCCCCTGCCCCATTGGCAGACCTGAGAACAACCCTGCCGCGGCAACATGCCTCAGCGCTCCACCAGCCTGGTACCACTCAGCAACTCAGGCCCCTGTTGCGAGGGGAGTTCACCTCACGCCGGCACTGACGGGGTTCGGGGGCCCATTAACCGTCCCAGAGAGCCCCGGCTGTTGATAGACACTAACGACAGATGCCGCCCAGCGGAGGGAGAGGCTGGGTGGGGGAAGTAAAGTAGAAGTTTGTGGTGGCCGGGGGGAGTTTATAGTCCTGCTCTGATGAGATGTTCTTACCTCAGAAGGGGGGACAGGGACTATCTGGGGGTTGAGTCACAAAGAGGAGGCCTGTGAGGTATGGGAAGAGAGGCACTCGGTCGCTGCGGTGGCTTATTGGCTGGGGGTGCCATAGAGGCCTGGCCATGCGGTGTGTGACCTCGGCACACCGGCCAGTCCAGGGCCATCAGGCATTGGTGACAGCTCGGTCCCTCCTTTACTCTGACGGGAGCCATGGGGTTTCATAGAGCGTGGAGGAGGGGAGCTGGGTGTCCTGCCTCATCTTCGGCTCAGACTTGGGTCACCCGAGGACTCTGCCAGTCTCTCTGTAGGAGCAAAGCCCAGAGATGCCCTCTCCAGGGGCACAGTGCTCTGTGGAGAGACCGCGCCTGGACTGTGAGGGAACCTTGCTCAGCGGCGCCCGTATTCCTCGCCCCCCCGATCTCACAGCCTCAGAGGCCCTGCCATGGAAGGACTCTGAGATGAGGGAGCTGGGGAGATTTTCTTTGTTTGGTCTCTTGGATGAGATGAGTCTCGTTCAGCTGGCAAGTGTGGCTGGCGTTTGGTGCCAGGCTCTTATCCGTCAGCTCCTCGTGCTCATGGATGGCAGTGCTAGGACATGGCTCTTTCTGTGGTAAAATCTTCAGTATTCTTGCCAGGAGCAGCCTGAGCGGGTACTAGAGGCAGAAACATCTGCTCCCTCACTTAACCGGGCCCCTCCTCCCCCACTTCCCCTTTCTGGGGCTTCCCTCTCTTTCTAACCGGCTGGTCTTTTCTCCCCCACCGAGCTGGGTGTTAGCTTTACAGCCCCGCTTAGCTACAGGCCCTGAGCTTTCTGCGGCATTGAACGACTGGCTGAAGCGAGCTCTGCTCTGGGGCTTGCAAAGCAGTTTCCTAGCTCCCCTACTGATTTCACCGTCCTTGTCCCAAATGCACTGCTAGGGAGCCGGGAGCGAGGGGGAGCCTTTTTCACCACCGTGCAGGGAGGGACAGCTGTGCAGAAGGTGCACAGACAGCTTGCAGGCTGAAGGCCCTCGCCTGGAGCTGGTTACACCTGGACACACTGCAGCAGCTGGCCCAACGCACCAGCTCTTGCTTGCATCCCGGGACAGTCCCCCAACTCCCAAAATAACAGGCTTGTTCTGGGAAGAGGTGACTGAGTGGGCAGGGGTGGAGGGGAACAACAGGCAGCCCTGGCATGGGTGGGGGGGAGGGCTAGCAACAGGCAGGGTTGGAAAGCATTTCAAAGCCTCCTTGTGTTAGACAGACTGGCAAAATGCACAGCTACAACCCCACTGGAGCGGGAGGCTGTGGCAACAACCTCCAGCTTCGCGGCTGGAGCCTGCAAGCACTTGCCTACCTGGCTGGCATGCCGGGCTAGCTAATTCCCTGGCAATCAGCCAGATTACGCAGAGGAGGAAAGCTAAGCTTGCGTGTGGGTGTCTGTAGGCCAGGGGCACATTCATCCAAGTGCACCCACTGGCTGGCAGCAGCCCAGCCTCACAGTGTTAATCATGGCAGGAGCCAGACTCCTCCCTATCCGCTGCTGCTGAGAGCTACCTGGCAAAATCCAGCACCATCACCTGGCTCCTCTGCGGCACTAGGGCAGCACAAAGCAGCCAAGCTACACCTGTAATTCTGGCCTTAGAACAGGAGATGACTTAGAGCAACAGGCAAGTGCTACTGTTATTAGCTGAGCTTCCCAGAGCTGCTCGCTGTCCCAGAGAGCTGGGCTCCTTCCTCCGCATCTATGTCAAGATCCAAACAGAAGAGAGCTTGGCTGCACCTTTACTTCTGTCTAGCAGGTGATGGAGCTTTCCGCAGGCTGCAGGGGGTGCATGTTGCTCCCTGGGCCCCGCACCTGACAGCTAAGCTTGCAGGAGTCACTTTTAAAGCACCCTCCAATGGCAACATTTCCACCTGCACCTAGGGGTAAAAATCACTTCCGTCCCATCTGCCAAGATCCCAGCCTCTGAACCTCCTGGGACTTTTGAAAAAGGGACGTAGGCCCCCTCCCATGTTCACTGCTTTTGAAAACTCCTGCCCCAAAGCTGCTCTGCCAGTCCCCAGAGCAGTCGGCTGATGCCGGGCATGCAGCTCTGAGGCAGGAGTGAGCCGGGAGCGAGCAAAGTAGTGCCCCTGGGGAGTCCCCGAAGCTCCAACCCTGCATCCACAATGCCTGGAGCTTTGGGTGCAGCGGACATGGAGGGAGCCCCTCAGCCAGAACTGCGTTGACACAGGAGAGGTTTGCTGAACCGTGTTCGTGCTGTGTCCTGATGCTGCTGTCTAATCCAGCGCTGCTGCCCACAGACAAATCCTAGGGATGGAGCGTGGCCTCAAATCAACGCGCATGAGACAAGGGTGCCACTACAAGATGGAGGATTAGCAGGGCGGGCTCTTGGGCACGGGGATCCTCAGCTCCCTTTGTCCATGAGCAGCTGTCATGGTGTAGCAGCCTGGACAGGCACGGGGCTGGAGAGAGTGACACTAACGAGTCCCCTGAGCACCCTCTCATTTGTGTTCAGAAGTGGTGGGCACTGACCCAGGCCACCTGGAATGGCGAGGGCTGTCCAGTCACCCAGCTGAGCACAGCATCCATAGTGGTAATATATGGAGATATACCGGTCTCATAGAGCTGGAAGGGACCTTGGAAGGTCATTAAGTCCAGTCCCCTGCCCTCACAGCAGGACCGGATATCATCCCTGACAGATTTACCCCAAATGGCCCCCTTAGGGATTGAACTCACAACCCTCAGTTTAACAAGCCAATGCCCACCCCACTGAACTAGCCCTCACCCTCGCTAGTGCAAGGAGCCTAGAGCCAGGCTCGGACAGGTCTTGGGCGGCAGAACTTTGCTTTGAGCAGTGACTTTGGGGCTTGTGCTATTTGTTTTATTGTTGCAATTTCATTCTGTCTCTTCGGTCTGTGGGATCTGTCCCTTTAAGATCAGAGCCCGGCTGGACACAGTAGCTGTGTCTACACTCGCGACGTCTTGCGTGAGTAATATGCAAATGAGGCTAAGTGTGGAATATCGCCGAGCCTCATTTGCATACCTAACGAGCCACCATTTTTTTCAGAAGAGGCTCGTGCGCCAGAAGGAGCTGTCTGCGCTGCCCCTTCTTGTGCAAGAAAACCCCTCTTGCGCAATGCCGCGACACCTATTACTTTTCAGGAAGAACGGCATTGCGCAAGAGGGTTTCTCTTGCACAAGAAGGGGCAGTGTAGACGCTTCTTCTGGCGCACGAGCCTCTTCTGCAAAAAATGGCGGCTCCTTAGGTATGCAAATGAGGCTCGGCGATATTCCACGCTTAGCCTCATTTGCATATTACTCGCGCAAGACGCCGTGCGCGTAGACATAGCCAGTCTGTTTGAGAGAGAGCACCATGTGGGAGATTGTATTGCGTGACCAGGGAGAGGGAGACCCTGGCTGCGTGTCTGAGCTCCAGAAAAGTTAGAGCGTTGTTTAATAAACGCCTCTTTCCAGAGAGCAGCCTCGTGCTCCAAGGGATAGCTCTCGCATTCGTGAGGGGCTCCGTAGCTTGGGGGTACTGCTACTGCACTACAGAGCTTTTCGGCCGGACGTCAACACCTTGAATTATTGTATGTAGTGATCAAAAGTTCTGCCCAAGGAATGGATGTTTGGTGAGCGCACAGACTTCAGTGAGTGTGAGTACGAAGAAACTGCAGGAGCAAACGTTCTTCCTAATTTTAGGATGGTTTCACCCAGGAGGTATTAAATACTCACAAGAGCATTTTGAAAACAGCCAGCTGTTTTCTTTCACTGGTCTAAATCCTCCTTATTTGGGTTAGGATATACTGCCATAGCTTACAGCAGCATCTTGGGAGACTCCAAGAGAAGTTTCCTTGCACAAACTGCTAAAGAGCTCAAAAACTGAACCTGCACCATCCTGTTAGCTTGATGAGCTAGGAAACGAGAGAGGTTAAAAGGATGTTTTCCAGCCAGACTGGCGTTTTTAAGCCGCTCTGATTCTAATGTAAACAACTAGTGCAATACACCATTAAAAACAAGAGAATTAAATGACTAAATACTAAATGGACATAATGTCTATTTTTATTACCAAAACATGAAATTTATGCATTGTTTATTAATTTTGTTCTTTTAAAATCTATTCTCTTATCTCCTCAGCGTAAGAGCCAATAAATTACATAAATCAGGTTGTATTTTCACTTCTGTACTCAAGAACACAACAGAATAATTGACGAGGACCTGGTAGCACATTTAATCTTTAGGATGAGTTGTGTTTTGTTTTTTTTAAATATTGCGATGTTCAGCTTAGAAAGGCTACTCTCCTGTTGCAAGTCTCTGCAGCTCTCTCCTCGTTATCAGCATAATGTTTCCATTTCCTTGGGTATCGTCACTGAGGTACAGACTGCAGGGCAGCCATTTCAGGGGTCAAGGCACGTGACACTGTTCGGTTCAATTGGTTTTAGTCAAGTTGAACTGGAAGCTGATGGGGGGTGTACAATCCCCGATTCACCCGGCCCGCCCCTTCAGCCTAGCTATGTAGTGAAAAGGAACACCTGAGTGCTGACTGGCTCCATGCTGCCTGCAGAAGCAAGGATTCCATTCCACGGCTGTCCAACCAAGTACAGATGCATTTAATCAGCTCAGATTAAACCCAAACGTTAAAATGAGAGACAAACGCACAGAACTTCCGTAAACGACAATGAACTAAGGCCATAGCATTGTCACCCCATGCTTTAAACGGCGTCTAAAGCGGCTTCTAAACTATTAGAAGTTGGGATGCTTTTGTTTAACTTAGCAGTGATTTCTGTTTCACTTATGACAAAGGTTTCCACACACTTTGCTTCAGAAAATCAGAACATTATTTCCCCATTTGCTTCCATAAGCGGATGCTTTAACTTTGTAGGTCAACAGAATTAGTTTAATTTTGTATTACACTGTAACTTCTAATTTTCTCATGGGGACACTAAAGCACTATTAGTCTTCCTCTTCCCCATCCTCTTCTTCATCTTCATCACCTTGGTCTCCAGATTCAATATCATCCTCATCTTCCACCTGAAATGAAAACCAGGAATGTCTTTTGAGAGATGCACGAGCCAGAGACCAAACAAACTACTAAGGAATGAAAAAAACAAACCTAAAGCAAACCTATAAGTACCACAGTAACTGCACTTATATTAGTATTTCAATTTCTAAGCCCCAACCATCATGGATCACTGCACTGCTCCTGATATCAAAACTAAGAAGTCAGTTCCTGAGATCTGAGTGTTTGATTTACTCAGAAAGACTGTGGTGTGGTGGGAAGCAGGGGATATGAACACAGAACTTCCCGGCGTGGTCACCGCGTAAGTTGTCCTCCACACCTCAGTTTCTCCACCAGTAAAAGGCGGCTACCCATCACACTGGTGGTGAAGAATTAATGTCTGTGCAGAACTTCGAGCCCTCTAAATGAAGCCATTAAGTGTTAAGATGTCTTCAGCAACTTGATGACCCACAAACTTTCCACAGAATGTTGAACTCTTACATAAACTTGGCCCAAAGTTTGTAGGCGTATGAAACAGAAACCTTTCCTCACGCTTCTTTCAAAACTGTCTTGACTTAGGACATGACAAACAGGTGTAGCGCAGCCACGAGAGGTAGCACATGCTACCAAAAGGCTAGCCCTTAACACTGAGGGGCACAGGACTTAGACAAAGACATGAAGTACAGCTGCTCAGCGAGTTACAAACAAGTTACGGACTAACACTTGGTCCGTAACTCAAAGTGTTCGTAATTCGGATCCCATAGAGTTACATGGAGACTGCGCTGTTCGTAAGCGCGGATCGCCGTTCGGAACTCAGATCCGCATTTACAACTGCTTTGGTCGTAAGTGCGGATGGTGGTAAGCGGAAATGGTCGTAACTCGGGGAGAGGCTGTACTTGTATTCAAACAGGAAATCTAACCAAAAGTTCCCTGGCCAACCACATTAGCCCCAGAGACACATGTGATCCGATGCACATGCCCAGTTGTAAATTGTGGTGGGGTTTTTGATGTGATGATCAGTCTAGCACGTGCACATGCTGGATTATTATCGGGCACTGCTGCTGGTCTCGCTGGGGCCTACCCGCTCAGAGACCAGGATAGAATAGTCATACTCGCTTTGAAAGGCAACTGTTAACATTAACCCATGTGGAAGAAAACAAAGTCCTCACTCTGCATTTGTAAGCAACAAGTCAGAGGCAGTTTATTTTCAAGCAATTGCAAGGGAAGACTGCAGTTGGACGGGAGAGACGGGGTCCCCCTTCCTAAGCAGATCTTCAAATACAAGCAGTAAAAAGGGCAATATATACACCTTCCCGTTACATACAACAACAGCTAGAAATTATCTACCTGCCCACACAATTCCCTCGAGATGCCACCTTATCTCAAGGCTCCTGTTGGAGTCAACATTCCATCTTTATCTTTTAGAGCGAAGTGAAGACAGCGTCTCTTGCAATTCTCGCTCTCGCGTTGCAAGGCCTCAGGGTTAGCCTGAGTCTTGCTCTACTGCTAACAATAAGGAAGATGGCTATACACAAATTCCCTTTTTCCTTTCCCTGCTTCCAAACCCAGGACAGGTTTCTGCACACAAGAGCTATCTGGACCTATTTTCTGGGCCGCACGTGATGGCAACATGCTGAATGCAACCAGCTGTTATTCTAGTCCATAAGCCTCCCTGATGAAGGTTCTTAAAGAACACACTTGTGAGGAGAAGAGAAATGGGCCGTGCAATGTGTCCAGGTGCGTAACACAGTCCCTGTTGGTCTCCACTGTGGCAATACGTCATGGAGAGAAAGACGCACGCAACCAGGTCTGCAGCTGTTGGGCTATGTAGGTTAAAACCAACTCATTAAATTCCACAGTAAGATCACAGCACGCCAGTGCCAACCACAGGGCAATTGGCTCCCAATGTGCAGCTCCATTTAATAAGCAGGCTGCAGCTTTCTGAGTAGGGCTTAATGGTGGTAGTTCCATGGAGAATGCAAGGCAGCCAGCAAACCTGAAGGTGAAACAAGCAGGCATGGGCATGGTTGTGACTAGGTCCCTGCAAGGAGAGACATCGCACACTTCTTGTACCAGGTGCATGTGGGGAAAAACAGGTACTTTTGGCCCCAGCTGATACCTAGTTTGGCCCATGATCTAACAGCACCCGCAAGCTGTGCACCTGCATTACTTATGGCAAACTGGAGCTACGGGGGGAAGTTCTGCCAACTCTTCTGGCTGCTTCCAGACCCACTAGCTTATCAAACGGAGATACTGGGAGCGACCGAAGGCAAAAGGAGTAGTTATTGGGCACTCAGTAACACCTCGGAGCCTACTTCACGGGACACTTATCTTACCGGTTCACCAAGTTCCTTGAGCTTGTTCTTCAGTGCAAGTATTTTCTGATCCTGATCGGCAAGCAGCACCAGGAGGTCGTCCTGTTCTTTTTTGGATTCGGCGACTTCATGATGGAGTTTGCTTTTCTCATCTTGCAAGACAGCGACTGTGCTGTGGACTGAGTCCAGGTTCTGTTTGAGCGAGGCTCTCTCCTCAGCTAGCGCTTTCACTTCATTCTGGTA
The DNA here is from genome assembly GCA_030068395.1 of Apalone spinifera. NCBI lineage: Eukaryota > Metazoa > Chordata > Testudines > Trionychidae > Apalone > Apalone spinifera. The sequence continues at coordinate 5,332,669 of JANRFK010001234.1, forward strand.
AGTCACAAAAACAGGAGTCACTCGCATCCCAAGCAGTCAGTTCATTCAAGTCACTCAACGGACCCTTCATGACAGCTCAACGTTCCTGCCTCTGCTACCCACTCAAAGCCTGGCGCCTCAGTTCTCCAACCCCCACCCTTGCAGTGTCTGTCCCTCAGGAGCGGCTAGGTCACGTGTAGAGATTTAGGACTCTGCTCCTGCCTTCAAGCTCACGGCTGGTCCTTCAGCTAATGCAGCAAGGCCTGTGCTTTCGGATCCAGAGAGTGGAGATGAAACAATACTTTGGTTTAGGAAGGCTCCATTGGGTCATGGCACTCATGCTGTTCACAATTCCCGAAGGGAAGCACTACAGCTGGCCGACTCTGCAGTGTTAATCCCGGTGCACAATACGCTCCGGCCCATGCCCCAGTCTGAGTGGGAGAACTCAGGATCCCACCCCAAGGAGTATGGACACAAGGCCTCATAGCTGGGGTGCGGAAGTCTGGAGACTAGAAAGAGGCTCAAAGGAGCATCTAGCTTTTAACAGTCAAGCACAAGTTCTGGCTTCAATAGCCAAGACAATCCAGGCAGGACTCTGCTATTTCAACTGCAACCCCTGCTGTTTAACGCAGCTTAAAGGTGAGCTAGAAGCCACTTTCAAGCTGAGTTTGGCTTCTTTGATCTCTGTGCTGAAGGAAGGCGTGACAAGGCCTGTACACAGGCACCATTTTGTTTTAGAAAGCTCAGGAGCAACAAGCGCCCTCTGGCCCAGTTTTTCTGACTGTCTCCGAACACATACTTCGAGGAGACACGTTTGGTGCTGAAACAGAGGCCCAAGAGTATCATATCCCCAATACAGGCCCTCTCTCTGCCCGTCATGGACGTGAAAACTCCATTTTCTTAACATGCATTTAACATCAACTAAAAATCCCTAGCCTCAGTTGTGTAACTTTCCTTTTGATTCTTGAGGTCACCTCTCAAGCTCTCCACACCAAATCTGTCAGGGCAGACGAGAGCTGAATTTCTAATGTGAAAACAAATAGGAAAAAGCCTAAAGATTTGTTTATAGAGTTTAAAAAAAAAAATCAATCCTCAAAATCATGAAGTACCCCAAAAGCTTTCCCTATTCTGGCAGGTCACCCAACAGTGACCGTAACTGAAAAACGAGTGTGCAGCCGTTTCAGGTTTTGTGTTTCACCAGTGACCAACCTTCAGTTCTTTTATCTCTTGCAACAATCGGCCCTCCAATTGACTGTTCTTGGCTGCATCACTGTCACCCAGTCCAGGAACTGATGCTGTATTCTGTGGGATAGATAATCAACATCAGGAGCAATTACAGTTTCACTTCAACTACACTGCTGTGCCTGCTAGCCTTTTAAAATCTCATTCAGAACTATGGGTCCATTTTTTCCCCATACCTTAAATAAGTATTGCTTTTTTTTTTTTTAAATGGAGATTGCCTATCTCCTAGAACTGGAAGGGACCTTGAAGGTCATCTAGTCCAGTCCCCTGCCTTCACAGCAGGACCAAGTACCACCCTGACAAATTTTTGCCTGAATCCCTAAATGGCCTCCACAAGGATTGAACTCACAACCCTGGGTTTAGCAGGCCAATGCTCAAAACCACTGAGCTATCCCTCCCCCTCATTCAATTGCATAGGAAGATGGCATCCATTAAAACACACTTGATTGTACGTACGGTGCAAGCAACAGATTCAGGACTAAACACAATGACGACACTTTTTCCGACCTTGTTATGTACAAGATGAGTTTAAAATATTAAGCTACTTTCTCCCGGTGCCTTAAGCGATACAGGTTTGCAATGATATTAGGAATGTTACTAGTAATGGGTTAACTGGTCACCTGGCAAGCACCACCTTCAATAGGTGTTGTTTACCGGGTCATGGTTAACCGGTACCCAGGGAGCAGCCCTTCTGGATCTCTGCGCAGGGCTACTGCCTCCCAGCCTATGTGGCCTGGAAGTGGCTGCCAGAAGCCCACTCCAGTTTAATTGGTTAACTGGTTAAACTTAACTTTTAACCAGTTAACTAATTAAACATAATTTTACACCTCTAAATGGTATAACACATGGACTGGTTTGGTGAAAGCAAATTCCTTCACTTCTTATTAGGTATCAATTGAGTGATGTTATTACAGTCAATACACTGACGGGCTAAATGAGCAGAAAATAAGGACTCAGCATTTAACTGAAATGAAGTGGAGTTAGTGGAGATATCGCAAGATAGTGTAAAGAAGTATCACTGTGTCAGATATATGTATATAAAATAATGTTAGAGAACCACAGACTCATAGAACTGGAAGGGACCTTGAGAGGTCGTCATGTCCCGTCCTCGGCCCTCGCGGCAGGACCCAGCACCGTCTAGACCAGCTCTGGCAGGTGTTTATCTAACCGGCTCTTAAATCTCCAATGATGGAGATTCTACAACCTCCCTAGGAAATTTATTTCAGTGCTTAACCACTGGAATAAATTGCCCAGGGAAGATGTGCGTATGTATGTGTGTGTATATGTACAATCACCAGTCTTAAGAAAAAATAAAAGGGAACATTTTTGCTTTCTGTCTGTGTCAAAGGTTGTAAAAATCAGAAAGTTGTTTTGTGTCTTATCTACAGTGGATTCTTTGATAACAGGGCAAAGCAAACCCGACCATGTGTGATTTACCAGCCATCCACAAACCTCCCTAGGAAAACAGTCTAGGGAGGATGGATAATGACTGAGCAGAACTTGCCAGCCAATAACCCCAAGGCCAAAAGAAGCAGATGCGTCAAGATGAGACCGCCGTTGCCAGAAATGAGGGAATATAGGAAAGCAAGGAAGAAACAGCTGGACTGAATAAGGAGCCGGATCGTGATGGCTAAAAACAGATAGATAGGGAGATATCAATTAAATGTGAGCAAGGTAAGTAAAAATGTATCCGTTTAAAAGGGCTTGGGGCTAGTGTGTGTTAAAATAAATGTAGAAAAGAATGTTTATGGATGTGTAAGAATCTGCGCCTATACGGGGGTAAGAGGCAAGAGATAAAGGATGTGTGTTTAATGAAGGAGGGTTAAGCAATTCAGGATTGACGAGACCAGGATGGATTTGATGCCAGAAACAGGCCTACCTCTGACTGGCCAGCTCAACATTACACTGTTCTGCTGTACTCATGCTTTCGGCTTGATTAAGATGGCGCTAGATTGTCCTAAAATTCCATATTAAAGCTTTCAAATTGTTCAGGTGCGTCCCTGTGCTTTTCGCCAACCATGGGGCTTGTCCTTGACAGGCCCTGGCTCATTAGGAATGATGACAAAGTGAAAAGAGCGAGAAACATTTTTCTACCGTTTAATCGCTATGGGCAGGATCAGGAAAGGATGCAAGAGTCCTACGGAGTTACCATTTGTTGGAGCAGCTCCTGTTTCTCAGCCTGAAGTTTAGAGATGTCTGTAGCCTGTGACTGTATTTGGATCCTCAAGGCTTCTAGCTCCTGTGTCAAAAAAACCCAGCGGAATTTAACTTCTCTGAATAATGACTTAAATAAGGACCAAAGTTCAGTTCCTCTGGTGAAGAAAAAGCTACACATTATTTATTCCACGATTTCAAGTTACTTAAGGGAGAAGGGAGAGGCATAGACTTCAAGTGGTTTCCATCATATGCTGGGTTCATAGTTTTGTTCAATGGCTCTCAGGCTCCCACTATACCAATTGTTCCAGCACCCCTAATGAGAGACTTAGTTGTTCACCAATTCCACAGCAGCCACTTGTCTGGGCACACTGACACAGTCCTCAGGAGCATGATCCCAGCACCATTAATAACCTCATGCAATTGCTAAGTAGCCACGTTTTGTATGGTGTACGAAACTTCTTAATCACCTATTTGAGACTTGGCACCTTTTTTTTAAGCTTATCAGAGCATCTCTTCATAACTCTCCCAGCTGTTGCTTTTCTATAAGCACATTGCAGAAACCTTCCTATGCAAGTCATCTTAGATAAAGGATCTTTCAGTCCAAGTTCTGCACCTATTAATTTGCTTTCTAATTGGGATAAAATTCATAGTGGGATACTTTCAGACCTGGTGGACTTCTTCACTCGGTCTGTGCTTTTTTCCCAGGTGGAAAGGGCTCAAACCCCTACATATTTATAATGCATATCAGGATTTATGTCAGCGATGAGCAACCGAGGCTAGTGAGTGGACTGCAAGATTGTCGTACCCAAGACAATCTCCCAGGATAGGGTAGTTTTGCTATGACTGTGTACCTAGAATTTGTGGGGTGTGCCGATTGCACCATAGCAGCGCTTGGATTGGATGCTGTGCGAGTGCACGGCTTTTACAGTACAAGTAATGTACAATCGCCATGTACTTCATTTCCCATGCCCTTGCTTGTAGGAAATACCAGTAAGAAAAAAAAACAATGTGGATGGAAACCAGCAGAAGCTGGCCATGTGGGCAAAGGTAAACAAAATGTCTCACGGGCTACACACAGGACCCGATGGGCTGCAGGTTGCCCACCACTGATTTGTGCGATATTTTCTGTTACGCAACTGCAAAGAGGCAATCAGGCATCTTCAGAATTTCAGTGTAACTTCCTCCAGTGGTGTCATTCATCTCAACACACTAGTTACTCTGATTCTTTTCAGGACTTACAGTCCTGATGCTCCAGGATTACTAAGTCTAAATAGTCACACAGTTCGGAACCAGTCTTACCAGCCAATGGGAATCTGGCCTACAACCTGCTCCCAATCCTCTGCTCTGACTATCCGTAACAGGCAGCTTTGCCCAATTGATGACTGCACACACTTACTCCCCTGTTACGAACAAAGGAAGTCTGGACTCGGTATCGGGGACAGCCTCAAGAACTCACCCTCTGTAGTTCATTAGCATGCTCCAATCCAGCAGATGCAGTGATCTGTGACAACTGCTCTGTTCTTCCTGTTTCTGACTGCAAAGACTTCTGCAACAAGAGGAAAAGCGACCGTGTAACACGATTTACTATGGGCTATCACAGGGCTCACGCCGTTCCTCACCCGTACCTAGGGAGTTCTTTGACACAGACTTCACACTTTCACACCCATGGTGCATGCAGTGACAGCACAGCCTGCATTCACGGAAAGCTCTAGAAAGCAGGACCCATCATAGTGAAGGCATACCAACCACCTCGTTTCCTTCCCTGCGCCCCTCCCCGCAGCCCCACGGGATTACTAGCACTCTGGGGAGAGAGAGAGTGTGTTGGGAGCGCAATGGGCATCTCCCACTTGGTTACACGCAAGTCACATTCATTACTTTGTATGGCCTCTGCACGCTCCCTGCCCAAGGACTTGGGCAAGCAGGAGCCTCTCACAGGAAGGCGGCTCAGGACTACCATGGATACTCTCAGCTTGAGGAAATGTGCCCCTGGGACCCCAGGAGTGGGGGCATGTGGCTCCATAAGCTATCCCCTCTGCCGGCACTGCTCTCTCTGCTTCCTTTGGCCACAGCGCCTCGCCCCGACCTATGGGAGCGGTGGGGGCCATTACTCGCAGGCAGGAGCAGCGCGCCGAGACTCCCGCTCCCCACACACATAGGGCTGCAGTGGCCGCCTCTGAGAACGGGCCAGCAGCGTGGGGCCGGGGCAAGCAGGGGGCCTGCCGATCGCGATCGACTGTGTGGCGGCCACTGTCAAACAACTCGGGGGCCACGTGTGCGGTCATCAGTGGCTGCCTGGTTCACGGGAACCGTCGTCTCTTGTGCGCTGGCAGGGCCGTCGGGAAGCCCTTCCAGCAACACGCGCTGAGCTGTGTTCGGAAAATCCTCCCAACGCAGCCACGGCTTACCAAGTTTTCAATCACTGAATCCTTCTCTCTCAGCTGCCCTTGCAACACTTCGTGCTGACGTTTCAATTCTTCTATCTCCTGTCGCAATTTGCTGAGTTCTTCTGGTTGGATGCCATTCATCTGGGGCATGTCACCGTGGGAGCTGTGATGCTGATTGTCCTTTCCTAGGGGCCAGATAGTTGAAACTTGGTATTAAACCTAAGACGGGCACAGATTTTCTTCACACATTTACTACACTCATTCACACAAGGTATATTCTGCAATATTATGCTCCCCCCTCATAAACATGAGAATGGCCATAGTGGGTCAGACCAACGGCCCATCTAGCCTAGTATCCTGTCTGCTGACAATGGCCAATGCCGGGGCCCCAGAGGCAATAAATAGAACAGGAAATCATCAAGCATTTCCCATTCCCAGCTTCTGGAAAAGGACACCATCCCTGCCCATCCTTGCTAAAAACAAACTGATGGTCCTATACTCCAGGAACCTGTGTCGGTCCTTTTTAAATCCTGTTATAGTCTTGGCCTTCACGTCGTCCTCTGGCAAGGAGTTCCACAGGTTGACGGTGCATTGTGCGAAGAAATGCTTCTTTTGATTGCTTTAAACCTGTGGTCTATTAATTTAATTTGATGACCCCTACTTCTTATGTTCTGAAAAGGCGCAATTAACACTTCCTTATTTACGTTTTCTACACCAGTCATGATTTTGTAGATCTCTATCATACCCATCCTTAGTCACCTCTTTTCCAAACTGAAGAGTCCTAGACTGATTCATTTCTCCTCGGATGGAAGCTGTTCACACCCCAATCATGTCTGTTACTCTTTTCTGTATCTTTTCCAATTCACACATCGTTTCTGAGACGGGATGACCAGATCTCCATGCAGCATTCAAGATGGGGGTATACCATGGATTTTCATAGAGGCAATACGATATTTTCTGTCTTAGCTATCTTCTTCCTAATGATCTCAAAACATTGTTCGCTTTTTTGACTGCCACTGCACACTGAGTAAATGTTTTCAGAGAACTATCCATAATGACTCCAAGATCTCTTTTACTGAGTGGTGACAGCTAATGTAGGCCTCACTTTATAGGTATAGATGGGATTATGGTTTTCAATGTGAACTACTTTGCATTTCTCAGCACTGGATTTAACCTGTCATTTTGTGCCCTGTTACCTAGTTTTGTGAGATCCCTTTGTTACTCTTCGCAGTCTTCCCGGGTCTTGGAATCATAGAATCACAGAACACTAGGACTGGAAGGGACCATGAGAGGTCACTGAGTCCAGTCCCCTGCCCTCACGGCAGGACCAAGCACCATCTAGATCATCCCTGATAGATGTCTGTCCAACCTGCTCTTAAATATCTCCAGGGATGGAGATTCCACAACCTCCCTGGGCAATTTATTCCAGTGTTTAACCACCCTGACAGGTAGGAAGTTTTTCCTAATGTCCAACCTGAACCTCCCTTGCTGCAGTTTAAGCCCATTGCTTCTTGTCCTATCCTCAGAGGCCAAGGAGAACAATTTTTCTCCCTCCTCCTTGTAACACCCTTTCTTTTACCTATCTTGAGCAGTTTTAGATCAGCTGCAAATTTTGCCCACTCAATGTACCCCTCTCTCTAGAGGTCGGGGTGGGGAACCTAAGGCCCAGGGACCAGAAGCAGCCCCTGGCTTGCGTGGATCCAGCCCCTGAGGTTCAGGGCTCCCCCTAGCATTGGGGAGCCCACATTGGAGAGGGGTGATTTTTTTGGTTTCTCACTTGTGTGCAGCCTGACTGATTTTTCTACCCCCTCATTTCCCTAACCCTAACTCACTAACTGTCACAAAAATGGGCTAAGATTTAATACCAGAATCTGCTAACAAGGCCTATAATTAGTTTTTTTAAACACACAAAATCATTAGAAAGCCTTTACTTGTTCATTGTGAAGTATAAAACGCACTACGCTTGACATGGTAAGCACACAGAATCCATCCAGTAGTACTGGATCTTGCTACTTTGCCAAAATAGGTTAGCTGCCTTGAGGTCTCCCTACAATCCCAAGAGAGATTCTTTTTTACCCAATGTCCTATTTTTTGCAGCAGTGACAGCAGAAGCCCGGCATTGTTGGGCGATCTGGCTGCACAATTCAACCTTTTGTGTTCTCAGGGAAGTGTTAATATCTGATTGCCAAGGCTGGCTTACGAACATGAATGAATATGGCGTTTTCTTCCTTCAACCACGGGCACTCAGAACAGCAGCTGTGACAAGTGTGATCCACCCCATTCATTTCAAAGGGACACGAACTGTGAAGCCTCAGAACAAATGGTGCCGACGGCACTCCACAGCTGGTCGTTAAGCAGCAGCTTCTCCCGTCAGGTACTTTTTCTGAGAAAGGCAGCATCCGCCAGGAATGAAAAAGGAGCAGTACAGCATGGCTGAATGCAAACGCCTCAACCTTTGTCTAACATATTCAGACAGTACAGTGTGGAGAGCCATGGAAGTCAGACTCCAATGAATGGAGGGGCGGAGGGAAGAGGACATGTTTCCCCACCCTCTTTCCTAAATCTGACCCTGTGAGTGCTAACTTCTCAAGCCGCTCTGCCTCGTCCCAAACCCTTGCAGCTAAAATGACCAATTTCCCTTTTTCTAATGCACTTATCACTTGGCCATACACAGTAGTCCATCACAAATCAAAGTTTGGAGGCATATAAAAATGTAGAGCTTAACATTTTTAGCTAACGTCACAAGTTAGATACTGGTAGAAATACTGCCCTAGTTGCATCCAAGAAAAGAGGTGTTGGTTTTTCCAATGGTGTGAATTCTAGCATGTTGCAGAATTTAGGGCAGCACATGGCTGAAATGGGAAAGGATCAGTTCCTGCTGAATTTAGGCTGCTTGTCATGAGCTACATGGGGCTTTGGCCACACTCTGTGAAACGACACTGGATTTCCATGCCCTGGTGAAGCATACCTAGCTGTACTTTCAGGAGGTTATACTGGTCCTTGTGCTGCTGGATCTGTGCTACTTGCTGCGTCACTGCTGTCTGAAGCTGCTCGTTCTGAGATTTTAAAGTATTCACCGTCTGCTTTAACTCTTCAAGCTGCTGATCCTGGGAGAGAGAAAAAAAATATTTGGAATTCTGCTTCAGAACTTGTGGAACCAAGAGGAAGACACGTTGCAAAGCAATACAATCAATTCGTGAGAATCAGGATGTTTCAACCCCCCAAAACGTATTTTTCACATGCAATGCCTGTATCTTGTGGACTGGTTACCCGCATAAGTAACTGTCCAGTTCTATTATAGGCAGTGCTGATAGCACTGATTATTATTAAGTGCCTTGCACTCCTCCTGGTTATCTGAGCTGGGAAGCTCTTCCATATTTTGGAATATCTGATTTGGATTTCCATTCCAGCTATCACAAAAGCCAGATATTGTGATTCTCCCCCACCAGTAACGTGTGAGAGTAGGTGTCTACTACAGCTTGTATTTACCTGCTCTCTAATGACTTTCTTATAGTGAGTCACAATGTTGTCATGCTGTTCTAATGTCTTCTTCACCTCCTCTTCCTGTTTGTCTTCTTCACTTGATTTGTAAATAGCCTTAGTTATGATACCTGTCAAAAAATGGAGCATTCGTTATTCAGAACCAAGCTAGTGCATTCCTCTTCTCACAGCCTCCTCGGCTTACAGAATCCGGTTGTGTCAGAGAAAATCCATCTGTTTTTAAACAAGTTATTGATCATTCCTGCTGATTTAAATGACTGGATGTCGAGCCAGTTCTTAGGAGATGACTTCAGTGTTTCAGCAGCACGAAGGATCAATCAAGCTCCCCATTCACATTTTTAAGATTCCCCAACCCAGATATTTCTTGCGTATAAAACATCATCCATGGTCATGTCTTTTAGATCCCCTTTATTCATTACAAAAGGGGCACACGGCCCAGTTCCTTTTCACTTCATCTGTAACAAAGCAGGAGAAATGATGCACTGTAATCAGAAGTGAAGCTTGTCGAGCAAATTCTTGTATACTATCATTTCTTTTGGTTGCCACCTTCTAGTACAGTGTTACCCAAATGGTGTTCCGGGGAACCCCAGTGTACCGCAAAATGAAAATAAGGGTTCCACGAGAAAATTTCATTACAATAACATTTTATAATTTAAAAAATAATAATTAATATTTAAGCATTCATGAATTGTATTGAAAACAATTTTCATTTGTGTTGATCTCATGACCTTGTGTAGCATTTGTTTATTATTATCCTTATTTGTGGTCTACTTTTTCAGTTCCATATATAAGACTGTTATTAGGGGTTCCACAAAATTCTTTCACGCTTAAAAGGGTTCCATGGCCAAATAAAATTGGGAAACACTGTTCTAGTGCATCAACGTTGAGTACCAACCTTAAGCACAAGTTTAAAATTTGCCATCAACAGGGCCGACAGCCTTGCCAGGCCCCTGGGCGAGGTGGGGAAGAGGCCTGTTCCGCCCCCAAAAGGGGAAGGGTCTCGGACAGAAGGGCTGTGGCTGGGGTTAGCCTCCTCAAAGCAGCCCACAGTGTCCCCCAGAGTATGCCACGCCTCCCCCAGCCAGTCCTAGGTGCACCCCGACGGGGTCTGGCGGCAATTTAAAGGGCCCAAGCAGCCACCACTGCCACAGCAGCAGCACCCGGGAAGTCCTGGGCCCTTTAAATTGGGCCTCAGGGCAGCTGCCCTTTTGCCTTCCACTCTTATCGACAGACCTGTTTGCCATTACAAATAATCCGATCATTAACAACACACACACACAGAGCCAAGTGACTTAATAGTTATAAAGAGGCCTGAGAAAGTCAAAACCCAACACGGCATCAGGAGCATACACATAAACTACCTAAACTGCAAACCATGGTGCACTGTAACCCATACCCATGATTACATTACATTACAATCCTTCCCATCGCTCAGAAAATTGTAGGTTTGACTGTACATTTCAAAAGCTAAATTCAGAATGTGTGGTGATTGAACCATGACAATCTGCAGTGTGCAGCAAGTAACAGTCCAGAAAGAGTGTAACATGTCTCACCCTCCAATTCCTTTACCAGTTTAGTAAATTCGTGATCAAACATCATGTGCTCTGGGCTAGAAAAACAAGGCTGTGGTTTCTGAGCAGCTCTGGAATAGAGTTCGTGTTTGCTAATGAAACCAAGTTTCTCGATGAAATTCTCCTTGCCAATTCTCTTCTCTATCAGTTGTTTTAGTTTCTCTCTAAAGGAAAAAGATGTAATTAGTACTGCACATCAGGCAAGGAAAGAGGGGGTGGAGGGAAAGGAGGACAGTGAAATACCACACTTTTTACCTCCCCTCCAAATGGTACTTTTGTTAGTCAGGAAATTGTAACAATCCATTTACCCCACATCAAACAGACTTTTTTTGGCACGGGGAAGCTGACTGTTCTCAGTCTGCCAGTATCAGCTGTTCATGTGCCACAGGTGACAAAGGTACTAACTGTATTTCGTGGTAAAATGGCTCAGATACTTTGCGCACTCTGGGCTCTATCAGTGACCTTTCCCAACTGATTAGCATAGAGAAGCCAGCTCACATTTTCTAGTCGTGTATTCTCTCATGAAACAAATAAATTAAAAGCAGGGGGGTGTGGGGTTGTTAAACTAAGGATATCAATAACATAGGTGGTGGTGTGTTTCATTTAGAAACTTCTTCCTGTGATCGACAGCTGATAGCCTGCACACAAACGTTCACCTCTCCAGAGCCTTCAGTTGGCCCTACACCATACTTACTTCCTGTGATTTTCGACAGAATTGTCATTGTAATAAATGGAAATGCCCAGCAAAAGTGCACACAGGCCTTGAACTAACTGCTCCTCTTCTCCAAGATTTTCAGCTATCTGCCCTGTGAGCTGGCACATGAGCTAAGGAAGCTTAAACATTTCAAGAGCACAATATACAAAATGCATCCTTCCCGTTCAATACCGTAATCTCAACCTAAACTCCTTGTTACAAGCTTAATCCAACAAGTGAAACCAATTTTTTTACCCATGCAAATCACAAGCTTAATTAGTAACATTAGTATGCTGCAAATGAAACTGCTCAGACATTTAGTTTGTTTTAAGGAATTTGTGTAACATGTACACACATTGCTATTCAAGTCTAAAACCCAAATAACACAATGTAATATTTAAAGGGGATTTTCGTATCCAAACATTTCTCTTCCATATGTTACTAGTGCAAGTTTTTTGAAGACACTGTCTACTACTATCTTCCACTGGACAGTACTTGATGATTAACTGTCAGTTGGATTAAGTTCCTCTTTACAGAAGAACATTTATCACTAGCAGGTGAGGCCCGTCGTGAACCAGGCACAGTGGTTTTCGTAGATTACACTTATAGGAAAGTTCAAGAAATTAAATCTCTCTCATAGCATTTTTTATTAATGTGCTTGCAAAAGGGAAGTAAAAGAACAATTTTTAAATTTGTAGAATTTCAACTTCAAACATTATTCATTTTATTGAATAATTACCATAGATAATAAATTTGAATAAGAAACTTGTATTCTTTCCAAAACTAATCTGAATTATTTTCTGATTTGTAACAGTAAAAATGTTCTTTGCACTAAAATGATAGTTGAATAGGCAACTCGATCTTAATTTTGTTTGCAAATACTTTTTATGAATTCTAATCATAATCATCATGACTGTTTTCCAATGAAAAACAAAAATAATTATTTAAACCGTTCACCCAGGCATAGTCCAGTGTAAAAAGTAGTGCATTCAGCTAATTTAAGTGGCTGGATTGTTTATGCAAAATTTGGTATCTGTAGGTAAATGGGAAGTATGACTATTTGGCACAAACAAATCCACAAACAACTCTTGAAAATATAGAATAGATTACAATTCAATGTCAGTGAGAAGTATTTTCCCATTTCTGTGAGATTACAAGTGGGAGATTCTTCATGCTAAAACTCCCATGAGTATATCTGCAGTGAAATACACTGTGGGCATATCTCCACTGAAAGGGTGTGTCTAGACTACAGGGCTTTTTCGAAAAAAGTAGTGATTTTTCAAAAAAAACTTCACCTGCATCTAGACTGCAGCCATGTTCTTTCGAAAGTAAATCCAAAGAACGTGGCAGTTTTTTCGATCGCGGTAAACCTCATTTTACGAGGAATAACGCCTTTTTTAGAAAGTACTCTTTCGAAAAAAAGGCATTGTTGAATGCAAACTGCTTTTTCGAAAGAGCGTCTAGACTCTCTTTTGAAAAAATGGGGCTTGCTTTTTTGAAAAAATCTGCTTGTAGTCTAGACGCTCTCTTTCGAAAGAGGCTTTTTCGAAAGATTCTATCGAAAAAGCTCTTTCTAAAGAAACTTGTAGTCTAGACGTTGTGAGGCACGAGAGCAACTTCTGCAGGCATACTCAAGGCTGCTTGAATCTAGAAAACAGCTAATAAAACAGCAGTGAGGACATGGTTACTTGGTCCCCAGTACAGTCTGGGAATGCAAATATGTGTCCAGGAACCTGGGTGGGCTTCTAGACCACACACTGAAGTCTGTGCCTCTACTTCTTCACCGCTATTTTTGGCATATTAACTAAATCACCACTATTGCAGGTCTCTCTGCCCAAGCTGCAACCACACCAACTGCAGCATACATGTACTTAAAGCCCCTCCAAGCAACTGCTACCTGTGTGCAGAAGATCTGTCTATAGCACGTCTTTCCAAATTCACAGATTTGACTATGTCCTAAGTTAGCGTCTACATGTTAACATAGAAGGGACACTGCCTCGTTAAGCCTCACCCCTACTAGCCTTAAATATTCTGATGCATTCCTGCAAGTTTAGCTACATAAACAAACATTTTTAATATTAAAAATAAGATTTTTTTCCATGCAAATCCCTGTATTCTGTAAACATTTAAAGGATACAAATGGAATATTGGCTGGGTTGTGGAGAAAATGTGTGACAGCAATTGGACAATCGCTTAGCCAGGTACAAAGCAGCATTAATAATCCAACTCTTGTCTGCACTTTGCTGCCCTGAAATGAAAACACTGGCATTAACTGCGTCGTTATGCAGCATTCAGTGAAGGGTTTTAGAGGCTGTGTTTACTTCAGAACCCACCCCCTTTCAAATGTAAGAATAAACAAAGGAAGTCAAGCCCTCCAAAATACACATGTACTAGTTACACCGAACTTTCAGGGGTTTTGGGGAAAGGATTCACAAAAGTCTATCAGTCTTCAATGGATGTCAAACCAAAACAGATGCAAGGTATGACTCAACACAAATTAGCATTGGAGCAAAAACATGACAAGTTAGTTTGCCTTTATAATTAATGCTGGAATAACAATATTGTTAAAGGGGGGGAGAGACACATGCAGAAACATCTGTGGGAAGTGCTGCATAAAAGTGCTCAGTTACCACAAGTCAACAGCAAACTTTTAAAACGACACAGACCTAGTAAAAGATTGCTACAAATATAATGGATTGCCACTACAGATGCATTTTGCCACTGGCTGACATTTTATTTCAAGGTGAAATCTGATTGCTACAAGGCAGTTTCTTTAGTGATACAGAAATACACACGGTAAACCAAATAGACAGAAATGCAGTCATCTTGTCTTTCAATTATATATGATTGGAAAAAGTTTACTTCTGAGTATCTCACCAAAAAGTTATTCAAATTAATATACAAGAAATCTCTGAAGTAAAATTGTTCAAGAGGCTGACTTTTTGTTAAATACTTTCAATTATTTTAAGTTGTTTAATCCAGTGTTTTTCCACCAGTGGTATGAGTACACTTACGGGTACTCGAGAGAAGTCTAGGGGGGTACGTCAACACAACAAATTTGGAGAAAACTGAATTTTAGTTTTAAGTTTTACGGTGCTTTCTTATTTTTATACTTTTTACACCCCAAAATTTCATCACCCGCCCAGCTATAATTAAGTTGTTTAAACAAATGTGTTGCAATGGTAGAAAAAAATGTTGTGTATCTAAAAACTAGGTACTGGGGGGTACATTTTTTTTAAAGGTGTACACCGGTTTAATCCACACTCTTGGACAAGCTGATACCTTGGACAATGCTTTGAAGTAGTTCATTACGTACATTTTAGTCCTTTAAAGCAGATATTTTTAGGGCTGTTAACTGAATAAAAAAATCATGGTTTATTGTGCAATTTATAGCACTGTTAAACAATAACAGAATACCTTTTATTTAAATATTTTGAATGTTTTTCTACATTTTAAAATATATTGATTTCAATTACAACAGATTGCAAAGTGTACAGTGCTCACTTCATATTGATTTTTAATACAAATATGTGCACTGTAAAAATAAAATAGTATTTTTCAATTCACTTAATACAAGTATTGTAGGGCAATTTCTTTTTCATGAAAGTTGAACTTACAAATGTAGAGCTAGGTACAAAAAACCAGCATTCAAAAATAAAAAACAATTTACAACTTTAGCGCCTACAAACCCACTCAGTCCTATTTCTTGTTCAGCCAATTGCTCAGACAAGTTGGTTTAAATTTATTGGGGATAATGCTTGTTTTCAGTGTCACCTAAAAGTGAGAACAAGTATTTGCATGGCACTGCTGTAAGCAGTATTGAGAGATATTTATGTGCCAGATGCACTAAACCAGAGGTGAGCAACCTAGGTTAGCAAGTGGGCTACATGAGTGGCCCTTCATCTCAGTGGGCCACTCATCCACATGATTGCTGTAACCTGGACAGTCTCCTCGGATAGGGTAGTTTTGCTAAAGGCACTTGCGGACCTAGAATTTGCAGTGTGCGCCGACTGAATTGCAGCAGTGCTGTGACTGAACGCAGAGGGAGCACACGGCTCGCACAGCCAATGTTGTGCGCAACCAGCACATGGCTCACTTCACGTGCCCTTGTTTTACGTGCCTGCCTCTAGAGTAATACCAGCAGGAAAAATCAATGTGGATGGAAACCAGCAGAATCTGGCAACCCTGCACGTGGGCAATGGTTGACAAAATGTCTCGTGGGCCACACACAGAACCGCATGTGGCCCCCAGACCACAGGTTGCCCACCACTGCACTAAACTTTCATGGGTCCCTTCACGTTTCCACCACCTTTCCAGAGGCCATGCTTACATGCAGATGACGAGCTCTGCTCAATAACAATCTAAAGTCACGTGACCGAAGCATGTTCACTTTCATCATCTGAGTCAGATGCCACCAGCAGATGTTGATTTTCCTTTTTGGCGCTTTGGGTTCTGTTGTTTCCACATCAGAGTGTTGGCTCTTCTAAGACTGTTGAAAGCATGCTCTACACTTCCTCCCTTTCAGCACCCCGTGGGCTGAGTGCTGCAGCTATCGCCCATTCATATCTTCTTTGTGTTTTGTCAAGTCTGCAGTGAAAGAGTCCTTCAAATAAATGTGCTGAGTAATCGTCCAGGGCTGCTATAATAGGAACTATATGGTAAAATATGAGTAGAACAAAGCGAGAGACATACAATTCTTTCCCAAAGAGATCAGTCACAAATTTAATGAACACATTATTCTTTAACAAGTATCATCATCATGGCAGCACGTCCTCTGGAAAGGCAGCCAAAATATGAAGGGGGCATATGGATGTTTAGCGTAATTGCCATGTAAATACCTTGCAATGCCATGCAAACACCTGTTCTTGCTTTCAGGAAAGTGTAAGAAGTGTAGAGCTTTATTGCCAGTACATGTAAACAAACTTGTTTCTCTTAGCAATTGGTTGAACAAGAACTGCTGAGTTGATTTGTAAGTTCTAAAATGTTGTAGTTTTGCTTCTGTGCACAGTTATGTAACAAAAGAAAATCTATATTTGTAAGTTGCACTTTGATGTTAAAAAAATTACAGTACAATACTTGTTTGAAGGGAACTGAAAAATAGAATTTCTTTTATCATTTTTACAGTACAATTGTAATAAAATATAAAGTTAGCAGTGACCACTTTGTATTTTGTGTTGTAATTATTAATTTTCAATTGATATTCAATTGTTTAATAGTGCAATTAAAACTGCAATTAATTTTTAAATCATTATTATTTTACATTCATGTATAAGTTAACGGTGATTAAATTGACAGCCCTAAATATTTTATTTATTTAACCTACGATTTATCCAGTACTAAGCCTCAAATAGCCAATCCACATGTATTTTTTATGCTTATAAAATATAACCATTAACCTAATTCTCTGGCTTCCACACCTACACATGTGCGGTAGTCATTTTGATGTAAATGAAGCGGCGATTATTTAAATCGCGGCTTCATTTCCCTATGTCTAGAAATCTCATCTACTGGCTCCGTCGATGGAGCCATGTAGTCTAGACATATCCCAAGTTACCACGTAAGGAAAAAAAGACTAAGTCTGGAATGTGCTGGATATGTTAGTTTGGTGATTAGAAGAGCTGCCGAGGGGCAGAGGAGAGAAGATGCCACCACTGAGGAAACAGCCTTGTCAGTACTAGAAGGTAAGATATTTCACTGCAGGCTGCACACCACATCGTCTGTAAAACCCACAACAGTGTGTAGTGATCTGCTGCACATTGCCCCTTCGCACCCTTTGTCCCTCTTCCTTTATTCCAATCTTTGGGAGATGTTTCAGCACAGCAGAGAAGCAAATCAACATTACTTGACATCCCAGCAGTCAGGAGTCTCGCTACTTTTTTTGCCATAATCTGTCTGTTGTATCCTGTGTGGGTGCTCTATTTTGGGAGGAAAAAATGACAGTGGGAGTGGAAAGCACGTCAAAATACCATCAGACCACAGCCAATCCTCAAGTTGAACATGGCTAGGAATGCAGAGAGCCTCAACATCACACAAGACAAGTTGTTCCAGCCCATGGGATCTGTGTGAGAACAGCCCAGCATCCTTTGTGTTTGCACTAAGGATGCTAAATTGCGATTAACTGACTAGTTGAGTAGTCGATGGAACTTCCATTGACTAGTCGATGGCCACTTCCGCATTCCTCCTTTAAAACGTACAAGTGTCTCACCGGGAGCTCTTGTATGTTTCAAAGGAGGAATGTGGAACTCCGTGTGCAGCCCGGGGCCAGCGCGAAGTCCCACTGATTCCAGGCTGCACACCGCGTGCCAGCTTTGATATGCACAAGCGTCCCCAACGGGGGGGGCGCTTGTGCATTTCAAAGCCTCACCACCCTCATGGAGAGTCCCCCACTGAAACCGGGCTCCATGCTGTGCCGCATGCCACGAGGAGCCTGGGTTCAGCTGGGGACTCCTCAGCTGATCTTGGGTTCCACGGAAATGCCGAGGTGGCATTTCAAAGGGGCAGCCGCCGCAAAGCTGAGCCGGGGATCAGCTATGAGACGGCTGCCCTTTTGAAATGCCGCCTTGGGGTTTCAAAGCGGTAGCGCTGCACGGCTGATCCCCGGCTCAGCTGTGCGGCACTGCCGCTTTGAAGTACCCTTCCCTCCACTCCCCCTTTGCTGCCTCTATCTGATAGAAGACCCCTGCAAGACCTCTGTCGAAAGCATGAAGCTCTCACAGCTTCGCACAAAGGAAGCATGGGCAAGGCAACACGTGTTCTTCCTTACTCCTGTTCTGGGAAGCTGCTGACACATTTTAGCTGAAAGTTTCCAAACCCCCAAAAAATTCACCCTAAGAGTCTATCCTGCATTATAAAGCAACCGCACACACTTGGGCCACCGGGTCACTCTGTGCCCATGGATACAAGCAAACAATACACAGCAGGAACGCTTAGGAAAGACATCACTACAGGCGATGCCATGCTTAGCAGCGCACTAATTATTATCTGGACTACACGTAAAGCTTCAGCTGACATAGCTACAGTGCTCGGGGATGTGAAAAACCCACCCCCGAACACCACAGCCTCCCCTCTGGTGCAGACACAGCCAGGCCAGTGGAAGAAAGCTACTGTTACCTAGCTGCCCTCTCTCAGGATGTGGAGTTTCTACGGTGATGGAACAGCCGCATCACTGCATCTAAACCACCACAGTGCCTGCTGTTATAGCTATTGAACTGCAGGCACGACAGTCCCTATAAGGAGGGCACAGCCTTAGTCTGGCGATAAGCTCAAAATCAAATGCTTGGGGGGTGGGTCGTGGAGTAGGGGATAGGGCATTTGCCTAGGGAGGGCAGGATGTGCGTCCAAGCCCCGCCCACCCCGGTAGAGGCCAGGCAGGCAACATCAGATGCCCCTGGGATGGAGCTGGCTCCCACATTAGGAAGGCAGGATGAGGAACGCCCTGAAGGTAGGGAGGTGGGGTGGGTGCTCGTTTTGGAATTACTTAGTAAAAAATCCCTTCCTTCCTGTTTACAAATTAAGACAATTGAGGATAAAATTCTGCAAAAGAAATCATCAATGAAATGACAGTCTACGTATTGACGGGAACAGGGAGATGGGACACTTGTTCTATTAGTGATTAGGAGCGAAAACAATCTCTCGGCTACAAGTCATGCCCATCCCTTCCTCCTGCTCAGAAAGAAAAGTGTTTATAACAATTCCGAACATTGATTCAATTTCACGCTACAGTAAAACGTCATGGACATTGTGAAAACGTGTGAACAAAATGTAGTAAATTTCAGAGCTGGTGGTGACCGTGCAATGCCCCATTGGAAAGAAAGCACCTTTGGCACCCAAGACCTCATCCCACAGTTCCCAGGAAGACCAGGACAGAATCCCATGGAGACACACGGAGAGAGTTTGTTATAGAAATAAAAACCGATTGCAGCACGGCACTGTAAGTGGAAACACTTCAAAAAAAGCGGTTAAAAAACCAGCAAAACCCAAGACAGAAAAGGCCCTGCTTGTGACAAGAAAATGCCTAAGCTATGCCAAGAAATACATACCCGTCTGTCGATCTTATCACCCTGTAAATCACATATTAAAAAATTCACACATATTATTCATGAGCTTTTTCTAGACAACTTTAGAAATACCTTAAATTTTTCTTTTCAGGTACTGGCAAAATGCAAGACCAAAAATGTAGTGGCTATTTTATTGAAACTATTATGTTAAAATGCATCAGAATTCAAGGAGCAAGTAAAACAATCCCTATTCTGGGCATTTTTATAGTAAAGTCAAAATCTACAAAATTCTCGTATTCAGTTAGCATCATTTCGGACAAAAGAACCAAACAAGTAAAAAAGAAACTTGAAAAGTTTATAAGTGATGCTTGAATCAAGCTTGGGCTTCTAACGACAAGTGGTACAGTGACTATAACTTTTGTATTTACAATGCAACACAAAAGGGCTACCATCGACTTAAATTTTAGCCTTTTCAGAAAGCGATTTAAAATGGTTTCAGGTGCTACGTATATCTGCCTTTAAGTCCCTTTCTCTCTCAGTGGTTTTATCATTATTTCCCTTTCTAAATGAAATAACTGGTTTCCCCCACATTGCTAAATGAAAGACCCAAACTGGTGGAGCTGGGCATGTGACAGTACTCTGCATTATCTATGTAAACTGAACTAAGTAATTTTTTCAGGAATTTTTGGTGTTTCTTGTAACTGTAGGCAAAGCATTTCAAGACAGAAGTAGGATTGTTTTAGTTGGTGCCATTTCAAATCTAAGATGTTTGACTCATGATGAAGGACGGTGGCTCCTAATGACGCTTTATGATGGTGTATCTGCTACACTTCAATTTTTACTAGAAAGTCACTCTATACTATGCAGTAACAGCTAAAACTAACTTCACTATTAAATCTTCCAGGAAAATTAGCATTTTTCTCTGAGTCACTAATATCAAGGAAACATTTTTTCTTAAGTGAACAGAACCACGCCAGTAATACAATAAACACTCTACCTGAGAAAGAATGTTGGTGCACTGTTGCAGCAAAGACACGGGAGGGTTACCGATACTTGTTGCAAGCTGAACTCTTAGCAGCTGCTCTTTCAGAGTCGCATTTTCTTCTAAAGCATGGGCCAGGGCCACCGCGGCACACCAGTTTGAGAGAGAGTCCGTGGAAAAGAGTCCGCCGCAGAGCAGCTGGCCAGCCGACACGGAATTACCTGTAGCTACAATAACGGCAAACAGATGCTGTGGCACAAAAGCAAGCTGGGATCAAGACTTGTGAAATATTTATAATGGAGGAGCACCGAGGGCCCCCAAACAGGATGGGGACCTCGGTTCCCTGCACTCTGCCTTAGGAACTATTAAGGGCAATCACATTCCTTAAAACCCCCTTCTCATGGCTTTCCAAGCCTATAAAGGTTACACTTTAATCCTTGCATTAATTCTTCTCAAGGGCCTGACAATGGGACTTCCTAAAGCGTATAACCTACTCCCCATGGGATATTCGGAGCTGTTCTGTAGGTGTCTCTTGGATGGGAACGTCATTGTGCTAGATCCGCTCACACACACAGTCCCCATCCCAGAGAAGTTACAATTTCAGCTCTCAGGGTATCTGAAGGCATTTTCCAGGCACAAATTCCTCTCAAACTTGATAAAACTTTTAGCAATTAAAATATGGCACCTCCACAGTAGACTAGGGCTAGTCCAGTGGAAAATGACTGCTTTCTCGTGAGGCAGAGAGAGAGGGTCTCTCATGCTGTTGACAAGCACTTCCAGCTAGCTGGCCATATTGACTGCTCCTGGAAGAAATTGTGCACAGCAAGGCCTTCTCCACACCCAGTGTCAGAGCAACCCCTGCAAGACTCAACTTTCCGCGAGAGCTGTTGGCTAATAGGAGTTGTATTCCTCCAGTAACAACTAATTTAAAAGGTAACGTTAAGCATTCGGAATGTTCTCACCATCCCTAAACAACTGCATGCAGCCGGTCCTTAGGCTGGCTCACCATGTTTTCCTGTGGGAGGCAGTGGGATCCGGAAGCTAGAACTGGGAATTGAGAAACCTGGGGTCTAGTCACACTTCTACCACTACTGAACTGCAGTCACTCTGGGCAAGCCATTTAACCTCCCAGCGTCTGATTCCTCTCAGGCGAAGGGGAGGGCTCTTTCCGGAAGAGCTCTGAACTCCACAGAGGAAAAGTGTGAAGTAGAATGACAGATGGAGCTTGCCAGAAAAGCCTGTAAAGATCTTACTGAGTAAATAATTAATAAGAATTGCTCCCTGAACATTTTAATGAGCTGCGATACTCTGACAAGGTGAACAACCTGAATTTGGACAGGCAGATAATAGAGGAGTTGGATCAGATAAGGAAGACATTGTGTGTTAAAACAGCAATGGGAAAGCCTTGGTGAACTTTAATACCTCAGAACCCTGGGATGAGTCCATCAAGCACTATTTGTTTTCATGCATTCGCATTCACATTCCTGTCATACTAGCCCTTCAGAGTTATGGCACGCAAAGGCCTCAGTCTCCAGCTTGTACAACTGGAAGATTGCAGCAAGATTCTTGATTTAATTGTAAAACAAATGAAAATTTGACTTTGATCTCATCTGCTTATAGTTAGCCCAATGTCTATATTGGGAAGGAATACAGTGCAACAGGAGGAGTGCAAGAACGACTGTTTAAGGGAAGGTTGGATCAAAGCAAAACCTATGGCATTAAAAAGCAATGCGTTAGACTTCCTTCCCATCATTTTACTTATCTGTTATATCCCTTTCCTTGGAGCACAACAGCCTTATTCTTCGACACACATATAGCAAAGTTTTTGGCTGTTTCATAAACAATGGAAAGAAACAAGGCAAGATCATAATGGCTTTTTTTTTAAAAAGCCAATGCCATTTCGCATTTTACACCATGGAATACATCTCTGTTTTTTTGACTTGATGTTTAAAATTTTGTATCTCATTAAAATACTGGTCAAAATCTCAGCCTCTTTGGAATTTTTCTTGTCAGGAAACATTTTCTCACACCTAATTGTAAAAGTACATGGTTGAAAATTATTGCTCAGACTAGAAAGTCAGTGTGTAAATTATATACCAAAGAACAAAAACATTAACATTTTTGTACAAATTAGCATACAGCATAATAAATAGGAACAATCCTTCCACTTCAACACCAAGCACAGATAACTAAGCAGATTCATAGCAGTCTTTAGCCTGCTAGAGGATAAATATTTAACCAAATTTTAGAGCTTGAGTTCTTGTACCTTCAACACACAAATGTTATATATTGTCAGTTACGTTCAAGCACAAGTCAAGTCCAAAAATTCTCTCTCAAAACAAGGTGGTTTTTACATCTCTTGTTCTTGGCACGTCACTAAGGGCATGTAATATTTTATAGAAAACTTTAAAATGCACCCAAATGTATGCAAAAGTGGGGCTTGTTTTTGAAATTTTCAAGTTGCATACCATCTATGGTTGACGGTAGAAGTGTCGAAACAATTTCCCCTTGTCCTTTTTGGTTTTTGTACAAGAAACACTGGAAACAGTAAAGAACTGCGCAGCGCAGTACAAATGGTTGCCTTTCGTTCACCATAGACATCAGAAGCACAACAATTGCAGGCCTGTTTTGATAGAAAAGACAGGCCATTAGAATAAACGTCACAAAATAAATACAACTGTAGTTCCTGTACAGGATACACTTAGAATTGGGGTCGCAGGAATACTGAAAGCTTAGATGTAGGTGTATCAGCTCCAGTGAAATCTTCATTAGGTGTTGTCTATACTGGCAAAAATCAGACTTGTAACACTGACAGACTCTTCTCTGATGCAGCGAAACAACTAATCATGACACAGGAGCAAAGCGGGAATGCTTTTAGTGGTGTGTTTCCATGGAAATGTATTTAATAGCATATAAATCCATATTTAACTTTTTAAAAAAGCCAATTTAACACGCACCACTGGAACTTGAGGGGCTGATTTCCTCTAGATATAGAAAATCCCTTTAAAAAATATGACCCAAGAAATAAAATAATGTCAAGCATTTAGGCGGTAAAGCAAAAGCTCTATTTTTAAAACAATATTTTGAGGTTAAATTAGTCCAGAGAACATGGTTGTACTCGATGTTATGATTGCAGAGACAATGTGTAACTCCAGAGGTATTTTTACAACTGAAATGGAAGGTTGTACATCTAAGAAGCTGCAGCAAAGCTACCTGCTAGGCCAGCTAGGAGATAAAGCTTTGTATATCTTAACTTTGAACGTCACAGCCACTCTTTTAGGGTCTGCTTCTACTTCAAAGAAACTTGCCCCTGGAACCAAAATATTATCAACTTTAGTTCTAGGTAAGCTTTACTGCAGATTTAGATATTTATCTTTAGGGATCAATGGATTTTCAGGTTTAACCCTAAAATAGTCTCTCGAAATATAGTACATTTTATTTATTAGGATTATCATGGAGCTATAGTGGGAGTCTGTAGAGGCCTGTTTTTTACAGGACTTTTCTATAGTGTTCAGTATCAAAAGATCAAACAATGAGGCTTTTTTACCGCTTAATAGATCTTGTTAACGGAAATTCTTCTATCTATTATGCTGACTACTTCTACCTTCAGGTACTACACTGAATTCCTCTCCCACCTTGGTGTTTGCATCATTCAAATAATTAGTAGACTTATTTTTCCTCTTCCTAACTATGGAGGCAAATTATTCATATTATTCCATGTTCATGTTTTACTTGAGTTCAGTCCCTTCTGCTCTGATAGCAGTTACTGTTCTCCAACACATCAGCGTCTTTACAGTAGGATGCATTTGCAGCTGAACATGTTATTCAGGTGCAGCCACATCAAAGCTGGACAGAAAATTTCCTTCTCTGCTCTAGG
Organism: Apalone spinifera; assembly: GCA_030068395.1. Taxonomy (NCBI): domain Eukaryota; kingdom Metazoa; phylum Chordata; order Testudines; family Trionychidae; genus Apalone; species Apalone spinifera. The sequence continues at coordinate 5,357,053 of JANRFK010001234.1, forward strand.
TCATGAAGCCCTGCCACAGACTGCCCAATATGATACTGGATTTAAAAATCTGGGGTATCCTGCTCCTAAATCATGTCCAGTTTGCTACTGCTGCCCATCTCGGGTTTTGCAGCACTAATGCTTTACAAGTTCTCCTCTCATGGAGCAGGCGTGGGGCAGAGTAAAGTAATTTCTCCAAAATGTATAAGCCTGTCTCCTCCCATCCACCCGAGTAAGTGTCATTTTCTGCCTATTTTCCTAATGTTTACACTACAATTAAAAACTCTGGGGTGGCATGGGTCAGACGACTTGGGCTTGCAGGACTCCGATTACGGGTCTGGTTAATTGCAGAGTGGACACTCAAGCTTGGGCGGGAGCTCAAGCTCCAGGATCTGGCCAGGGTGGAGGGGGAGAGAGAGGACCCCAGATCCTGGGCTCCAGCCAGATCCCAAGCATCTACACAACTAAACAGACCCATAGTCCAAGCCTCACAAGCCTGAATCAGATGACATGAGCCAGCTACAAATTTTTAACTGCAGCACAGCCAGACCCCGAGTTTCTTATTTGTTCTCTTTCCTTTCATTGGTGTTGACAGCATCTCAAATGCAGTTTGAAGTGCTAGTTTCATTAATGTACGGCTAGTTTCCTTTTCCAGATCACAAAGGAAGGTGTTAAGTGAGACCAATTCAAAAGCCATTCTGTATGGAAACCATCTAGACATCTTCCCACTTCAACGTATGTACGCTTGATAATCCTTCCACTGAGAGACCTCAAGCTAAAATAATTTACTGTAACTCTAAATCGTTAAATAAGATTCCTTTTCTGACGGATGACAGGTTCTAAATGGAAGCTACATTAACTTGTTCTTTTCCATGCCAATAAATCTTTGCTTGGTAAATAGTTAAGCATTTGTCTTTCCCTACCTCGGTGGATTTGAAGGTGCATTTACAGAAGCAAAGTAGTCTTGGTTTATTTGGCATCCTCGAATGACTTCTGACACAGTGTTAATGGTCTAAAAGAAAGTAAGATAAGCCACACATAAGTTGACATAGAAATCAACATACCAAGAAAGCAACCAAACCAATTCCTTCAACAGTCCAAATATTTACGGAATATTTTATCATCTTTTTAACATAGTATATGACTAGTATATCCTACATTTAGAAGTCCTTACGTAGAGGAGAAGAAAGTGCTTTCAAACCATGAAAGCCAAAGCGTACCTTGGCTTTAATATGATTAGTCATTTAGGAAAGTAGAAAGTAGATCTCGAACATATCTCAGAATGGTGCAGGTTACAGAGGAAAGTTGCAAATACCCCTCCACCTGTTAAAGACCAACTTATAACAGAAGCAGCATCACAGCGACTCAGTTACTTGGAGTCAGTTTACGAGGTTACCACACAATTAAGCTAAAACCAGATTTATGTTGGAGGTAAATTCAGGTAAATTAGGAAGAGGTAAGTGGAATGACTGAAGTGATTGACTCAGACATATCTCTATGGAAAGGTGGTCACACTACAATGGAGGCAAGGCCCAAGTGAAATAAGCTCAGAGAGTTGTTATGTACCCACATCAGAGATGAGACTAGACCGAAACATCTTATGTTAGATGTTAGAAAGTTAGAAATGCAACTGCTATGACAAACTTTTCAAGCACAGATAAGGCTGCTATGTTGGAGGTGGATAATCACTGGGATCCATTTAACCTCATTAGTGTGCGGAAGTAAGGGATTAACTGCCCTCATCTTAATCAGGGAAAGGACTTCCCAGAAGCTAAAAAAATATATCTAGTATTGCAGCTGTGCAAACGCAGGCGAACTTGATCATTCTGGCACTGAAGGTCAGGAAAAAGACAAGGGACTGAGCCGGCTGTGGGATACTTAGCCCCACAAAAAGCAATGAGCAAATCATGTTACCTTCCAGTAAATTTTGAACATATACAAACTAGGGATGTTAAAGACTAGTCGACTAGTCGATTCCCCTCCATGTGCTGCCTCTAGCAGATAGAGGCAGCAAAGGGGGGAGAAGAGCAGGTACTTGAAAGCGGCAGCATCCAAGTGGAGCC
>JANRFK010001234.1:5361992-5384963 GCA_030068395.1 Apalone spinifera
TTTGCGCAAAAGTGGCTGCTTTTGCGGAAAAACTTGCCAGTCTAGACGCAGCCTTCAGGTATAGCAGAACAGAATGAGACTTTCTGTCAATTCTTGGAAGCCCAATATTTTAATGGGGACAAACTGTAGTTCTTCCACCACTCTACAATGAAACTTATTTGTTTAGCGAATATGCACTGAGTGTAATAGAAAGGTTTCTTGTGGCAATGAAAATGTAGTCTTTTGGGGGATTTTTAGTGGCTAGAAGTATGTGTCTCAATTCAAGGAACAGGCTTCATTGGTCTCCTCTTCTACTGCTGTGAAAAAAGACAGACAATCCTAAATAACAGTAGTCTGATGCCAGGGATCCAAGATAGGGGTTTTACTGTAGTGATTCTTAATTGGTAATCCTCTAGTTTTATTCATTGGCTAAGAGTCAAACAACCTTCTTTTCTCTCATTCCAAAGTTGTTTCTAATTTAAAATTCTGAAAGGGAGAAGGAATTCTTCTAATCAGCAAAATAATCCAATTTAATTTGTGAACTCTATGGAGCTGAAATAGCATCTCCACAAGCAATAATGATCAAAATATGTGCAGAGAAAAGGGTATAACTATAATATTACACTGGGCAATTTGACCCAAGAAACTGAATGTCAGGAGCAGAAGGACTGGTGACAACACCCTCCTATTTCTATGCTCCTCAGCTGGCATCCAACTTGGTTTGCAGATACAGAGGTGTAAAGCTTAATTCCCCTTAGTTTGCAAAAATGACAGGCAAGGGCGTGTCGCATTAGGGCACAGAGCAGCAGAGATCAGCTGTCTGACAACATTCCCTTGCTAGCCATGCTTGGACAGCCATGCTCTGCCACTTGTGCCTCAGGAAGGTCACAGTGAAAATAATCAAACCTGAAGCGGAGAAACAGGCGGGAAGAGAGTGGAGAGCCGAGCACTTCTGAAAGCAGGTGCCATCTCTGCAATTTGCTCTTTCACTTCTTCTTCCCTCATATAGAAATATTTCATCATGATCTGCTTAACAATATCCTTTGAGTTTAAACACTTTTGACCCTTCCAATCGCTAAGTTGTCTATGAGCAATGGCCTGTTAACTTCCCTCGGGCCTCATCCCCAGGGGCTGCTACTGTTTATTAGTTACGGAGCTTACATGAGCAATACTGCAACATTAGCCGTCTCTTTTCATTGCATCTTGTCTCTGGCAACGAGTTTGGACATGCAGCGCGTTCAGCCTCACGTTTTAAGTTAAAGACTCGAGGGAAACAGACAGCATCTCTTACGCTAGTTGTCTGGCCTGGCATTTTCCCTTCATGCCCAATTCTACTGAGCGTTTATATCCAGAATGACCATTTTTGGACTAAGGGGTCAGAGGCAACAGCTTGTTATTCTGTGTATTTAACAGAGGGATAAAGAATGGTGGCTTCCACTGAGGTCACCGTGGTTGTCTGAGATGGTGCAGTCAGCGTGACTCCCACTGTAGGCATGCACGCCCATTCATCTTATGTCAGGAAGAGTTAATTTGTGTTTAACAGCTGGATCTACTGCAGCCACACCTGCACCTTTGCTTCTCCCACGCTGCCGTGTGGGGCTGAAAAACACGGAAGAGTTGCAACCTTTCCTCAGTTACTTCACACTTCCAAGTCCGTGGGAGCTGAGGATTCAGGAATGTGCTGGAGGGTGAGTTGTGACATATGCAACCACAGCACACTGAACAACCCCAATTACAGTAGGAGAAGCGACTGTTCAAGAGGCTGGAATGCGGAGTTTCAGCCGCATTCCTCAAATAATGATTGTAGGATTGCAGCCAACCTACCAACTACATCCAACACACCATTCAGCAGCAGGTCACAACACACTGCTGCCTGGCAGTTTTCTGAAACTGGCACATTCCCACAGCAGGCAGGCACTGCACCGGTGGGAGCTTTCATGTTCAGTACACCATTGCGTTACACACTTCAACATCCCTGTGACGAGGTCACTTGACCTTTAGAACGTCAATCTGTGAGGTCCTGTCCATGTAAGAAACGGAAGTCCTGCCTAATTTCCTCTGCCCCAGTGCCGAGCTGGCTTTGGGAAGAAGACAGGTAAGGTTCAAATGACTAGCTTAGATGACTGAGTGATGCCTGAGCACCACTTTATTCCTACGGATTGTTGTATAAGGAGGTTCAGCCAGGAGACGCTTACTCACGCTCCTAGCTATCCACTCTTCTGCACATGCGCCCTCTGTGGGATCCACGCAGACACATGCAAAGAAGAAATAAAGTTTGCAAATCTCGAATGGAAGTCCACAAAACCAAATCCAAGATGACCCTGGAAGTTGTAGGCTTGCTTGTCCCACCATTCTACTCTATTTACTCAGTCGCTTCATCCATCCCCATAGCACCGGTAACACCTGAAAGTCACCAACTGTGACCATCTGATGGTCACGCTGGTGTTTCTATATCAAACAGACCAAGCCTTGAGATTTTACTTTGATTGACACAAGCATTTCAACAGTCCTAGCATTTCATCTCTATTGCCACACCACCTTGCGAGTAAAGCAACGTTCAGTTCATACCTCCATCACTGTTCCCTTCATCTGTTACGATATCCAGCAGCCTCTCAAAGGCGTTTTCAAAAGCAACTATTTTCTGAATGGCGGCATTGCTTTTTGTCAGCTGCTGTAGCAACAAGACTCCCTTCCAGAAGAACATAAATATAGTAAGATGGCAAAGCTTTACTAGAAGAGGAGAGTTAGCTTCTAAGAAGTGCCCCTCTCAACAGTATCATACATTAGCAATGTAAACCTTGGTGGGGATTACTGGATACAATTGTACATCATGCATATGGCATCTCGCATCAAACCCCACCACCAAGCGTCTGTAGTAGTGTCTTGTGCCTCAAACTTAGCTCTAAATGGCAATGTAAAAACCTGCCCAAAGAGACAGTGAAGATAGGAATTGGCTATAAAAATTAAACTCTCATACCCAGAGCAGGACTCCTCAGTAATATGGAGATCATCGCTAGATATTCTGCCCCCCAGCTACATGCGTGGATGGATGCACAATGCTTTGTGGTTCCACAACAGGGCTGGGCAATAAGCAACCCATGGGCCGGATGCAGTTCGCCAGGGTTAGCTCCTGGTGGGCTGCTGGTGCTTTATTTCCACGGGCATCCAAAGGTACAGCCTCCTGCAGCTCCCATTGGCTGGCGATCACTGTTCCTGGCCAATGGGAGCTGTGGGAAGTGGTGTTCCAGTCAGCACCACTTCACACAGTTCCCATTGGCTAGGAATGGCAATCCCCGGCCAATGGGAGCTGCCAGCAGCTGTACCTGCAGATGCACAGGGAAATGAAGTGCCAGCGGCGCACCAGGGATTAACCTGGGCAAACTGCACCTGGCCCTGGGGGCCTGCTATTGCCCACCGCTGTTTTACGAGCTACTGATGCGAATGCCATTCAGCACAAAGTCTGCAATTGTCCAAGGGACATGCCAACCCACTCCTTTCCCCTGCCCTTTTAAGCCACCCCAGATCACACAGACCCTGCAGCAACGGGGCCAAGAGGCGGCTGAGGGCAGCATTACAGAAACAGTGCAATGCAGAGCGAGCTCCTAGTTATGACACAGATACATAACTTTAAATGTATGCATAGGCATGATTGCAACGCCTCTGCTCTGTACTTACATCATTCCGTATCACCTCCCTAGAATCTGCGAGTAAATCCATGAGCCTCGACACACCTGCCAAAGCAAGCAACCACATGATGTGTGAAATACCATATGGAGTTTACTAAACTCCCCATTTGGAAGTCCCTCCAAGAGTTGTTACAATGTTTTGCTAGAAACACCCCATCGGCCTGACAGTTCGCTGAATGTCCCGTTTAAATGAGCCAGCGGCCAACCAAATCACTTACCCATGGGACTGACAAGAATGATCTGTTGAACCTGGGGTCCCTGCTGCTTTAACAATGATGTCAGAAGTTTCACTCCAGGCCAGCGAACTTGGAAGTCAAATTCCTGCAGGGATATAGAAAGTGATGTTGCACAGTGAATCCAGGAGCATTTCACATGCTTGCAAGTAGCCTACACAGTGACTTTAAAAACAGGACAGCTATATGACTGGGTGCCAAATGGCCCTAAGGTAGATGTGCATTCATCATTGTGAGCAAGTCCCTTTCCCTCCCTCCCTCCCTCCTGCTCTGTAATAGTGCAAAGCCAAATCTCACACCCCAGGTTCTGCTTTAACAGTAACCTGAACTTCCACTAGCTTCATGGCCATCCTTCTCTCCCCAGGGTTCCCAAACTCCTGGCCTGCAGGCTAGTCCTGGCAGGAGCAACTGCGCAATCCAACCTGGGACTCTTGGGGGATCCAGTACATTACCAGCCCCCGGAATACCACCTCCTCCCCTCCACCCCCGCCCCCACAGCACCCAGTCCCCGGAGCATGTGGTTTTGGGGATCATAGGGGACCTTGACACGGTGTGGTGGCAGTGGCCATGCCCCTCTCCCCGCCCACATTCTCCGCCAGGCATGTGAGACCCTTGCTTTAACCATTTATATGGCTGTTCTGCTTCTAAAAGCAGCACTCTCACCCTTCCTATTGTGAAATGTCGCATCTTCATTTTGGAAGAATGATTTCATGCCCATAGTCACCAACGTTTTTCTTAGACGGCCTCAAATTTTAACTTATTCTATACCAGAGAGGCAAGATGTATGTCCTTTATCCACAGAATAAAACACCCACTTCAATGCTTCTTCATTATCCGCTCACCTCTAGAAAGGTCAACAGGAGAGTGACATTTTCTTGCTGTTTAATGAAGATTTCTGTAAATTGCCTTCCCAGATCATCAACCTGTTTTTGTAAATTTTCTTCTGTAATATTCAAGAAGAATGTATTACATTATAACATTAAAATAACTACAGAAATTCTTTTGACACGTTGCAGAAAACACACAGCCCATATGAGGTAGTTAGGACTCAAGGTTCAAAGAATCCTTGTTGCTATATTAACTAATAAATGAATCTTGTTTTCCCCCAGTAATCATTGCTAGAATCTGTATGCCATAATCAGTATTTACATTGGATTAAACATGAGAATATAAGTGTTTTCTATCCCAAAGTGAGAACTGTAAATGAGGAACCAATTCATTTTAATAGTGGAATATTATAAATTCACTAGGCAGAAGTCTGATTCAGCTTTCATTGAAAATGATGGTGTCTAGCCACTGACGAAATCAGATCAGGTCCCAGATAAATAAATAATAAAATCTAGACTATCTTTTGTTGCATAGTCTACAAGACATTCTATTCTCACCAGTCACGTTTGCTCGGAGCCACACTTCTCAAGTACAGGCCCACACACTCAAAATGCAAGCAAGTCCCAAGTGATGAAACAACTCCTACAGACCAGAGAACACCTTCCTTCTCAAATAATGTACAGGCAGCAGCCTTGGTGAGTCTATGTTCATATGCAGCTGAACCAGAGTGTTACAAAGATCACTCGATACCTTCCCCAAAGAGAGAGTAGATTTACTGCACTCTCCTTTCAAGCTTTTAGTTCAGGAGTAAAACAGTCTGAAGTTGAATGTTCAAGTAGCTTATTTACTCTTGAAAAAGTTTTTTTTGGGGGGGTATGGGGGGGGTTCAGTGACGAAAACCTCAGAAACATCAAATAAGGGATATTAATTTTAAGATATATTAATGACAAAATTACCTCAGGTCTTGACTTGGACTAATTTTGAAAAGGCAATTCACTGTCACCCTCTTATCGAGGTTTTGAACTAGAATGATTAACATTCTAGCCAAGGAGTTCAGTCTTCTATATGTTATTGAAGATGCTCATGTCGGACAGATTGGAGAAGGACCAACAATGATACCTGCAGTATTGTAACAGCATGATGGGTATCATGAATATTGTTGCCCCCGTGTACATTTTCCCATACCGTACTTGGCAATGCCATTTATCATCCAGACATAATGGAAAAGCAACAACTACGTTTAGATAAAGTTTTGGACAATCAAGGGATACCAACATGTAAGAATTAGTCCTGAGGAGATGCGAGTCAATGGTATAATCAACTATCAGTTAATTGAGGTTGTGCTTTTACTTGAGGAAAGTGTGGGGAGAATCCCATTTAATTAGATTACTATATGGTCTCTGACGGAAATTCGTTACTGTACAATAATGTTTGATGACTTAAGTGAAATGAGTTTGTCTCCATATTGTCTATGGACAGGGGTCTGTACCACAGCAACACGTCAAAAGAAGCTGCCCCTCTGCAAGCGTAGGATATAGAAGAAATGAACATGCATGAAGTAAATTTGTCCGTTACAATTGCTTTCTGGATGTCAGTTTTCAACAAACTATTCAAAGACATTAGGTCTCATTCTAATTTTCTGAGTTAAACTGGATTTGGATAATCTGACATGCTATCAGAATAACTAGTTCTGCAAATGCACGCTAACCCTCCCGGTACTCTCAGTTTCCTGCTCCGTGTAATGGGTCCACATGCACAATGCAGCAGATCTCTCTTTCACCATGCAGAAGGCCCCAATGCATACTATGTGCACAGGGCAGACAGGAACATGCGATAGAAACAACATGAAGTTCTACAATACTTTCACTATTATCCCCTCAACTGCTTCCAATCTATAGTATGTGTTCTGTTGCAGACTGACCTCTACAGCGCACATTTAGGATGTGTCTACACTGCGACACTATTCCGGTATCGTGAAATTCCGTGTCAAAATATCTTTTGAAATAACGGGCGTGATATTCCGATGTCCCTGTAAAGCTTGTTTCATGAGGATTAAGGGACATTTCGGAATAGCGGTTTATTTTGAAATTATTACAAAATAAGCTATTTCGAAATACACGTGAAATAAGCTACGCAATTTGCGTAGCTCAAATTGAGTAGCATATTTCGAGCTAAGGGCGCAGCGTAGAAGCTGGAAAGTCAGGATCTGATCTGGCCAAAGGTTACGACAGTGCCCCTCTTAGCTTTTATATTTGGGGCATTCAGTGCACTAATCTGAGCAGCAGGGCTCATCTTCAGGAACAAGACCTGTATTTTTCCATAGCAAGACTATCTTAATTAAATAGCAATTAGCAGTATCTACACTAGCAATACCAGCGTCCTCCTTTTTTTTTGGTATTAGAAGAAAGCACTATTTTGTATCTGACGGCAAATTAAAAAAACTGCACGCACTCACTGATAAGCAACTCAAAGCTCATTAGAATATCACTGACTCTTAAAAATATATCCAATGAAAGCATTGTTTCCTAAGCTGCATTCATTTTATGTTTCCCAAAAAAGGTACAATAGGAAGAGAAGTACCAGAGAAGCAATCATTGAGTTGCTCTTCCTACATCCTGTGAGGAAAAACATAATATTTCTCCAACCCAGACAAAGTAACGGAACTTGACTCAAAGTTACATAATATGATCTACTAAGCAAACAGCTCCAATAACCGAAAAGAATCTCTCCTATCCTGTGTGCATATCTAATGTAGTAACCGGAAAAGTTACCTTTGGAGTTAATGGTTGCTAGACTGCATCATTCACATAAAAAACAAAGAAATAAGCAGTTAAGAGTTTCACTGCAATTTTCAGTTCCCCATCTAGTTTCAGTTTACTTCCCTTCCAAGTCCCACAGCCCATGGATCGCCACCTTGATCCTAACCCTTGAACTAGGAGCACTGATGTTGGTTTTGACAGAGCTTTCATAGATCAAAGGCAGTTCTCCACTATTCTGTGCCAGGGTGTAATGTAGCATGGTGTGAGACTGCTATTGGTGACTCCTACACATTCTAACAGACATAGGAGCGGGCAATTCAGGTTAGTGATTTTTCCATGCTTAAGCATGTCTAAGTTACAGAATGGAAGTCTGAACGTTGGGGGCACATTTTATTTTTGGTAAGAGTTAAGATTTATTTTTCCATTATGTCTAAGGTGGCAGATGAGGAGGGTAGTTAAGGTGATGGCTACCATAACTGGTCATTTCGTTACTTTTTATAAAACCTGGTGGTGGACAATGCATTCTAACAACCTTAACTGAGGCTGAGCTAGAAAAATTCCCCCATGTAGTCACAGTATATCAACTCTCAACTCCTCACCTGCATAGCTATCAGTATTGCCAATTGTCCCCTTTCCGTCACCACAGACATCCACTGTGTCCCTTCCACCCACACTTCCCCACCCGCTACCTGCCTCAGATAGAGCTTGCTATTCACAGAGCTGTATTCCCCCAATGCCAGCTCTCCTCATACACCTTATGCCTATCCTCTACTGTACAGTTCCCGCTCCCCTAATTCCCTACCCCGCCCCGCCCGACCATGGCATACTCCTGCTTGTGCCCTCACACATCGCTATTTTAAACACCAACACCGATCAACATTACAAACACAATGTGGCAGAACCGGGTGCATGTTAGGGTGTAGGTGAAGGAAATGTGGGAGAGTAGGGCCAAATGGAGTGCTGAAAGGAACATCAGGCTGTGCATAAAGTGGATGGAGGGGACACCTGATCAACAGGTGATTCAGAGCAAAACTTCTTCCCCCTCTGCTTCTTCTACCTGCCTCCAGATTTTGTGTGTAAATGGCATCTCCCTCCTATGTTCTCTCATCCCCACATTCCTGCATACGCTTTGGGTTCCCAGGGCGGTGCCCCAGTGTTCATCCATGTAACCAAGGGATGAACTAGTGGTTGGGTGATCAGGTGCTGGGGCGGGCAGAGAAATAGCAACATTTTAGATGGGCAGACGGGGCTGTATGCTGAGGATCTGTGGCGTGGGGAGAAGAGGCAGGAGAGAGTGTCTAGTGTATATTCATCAGCACCTGAAGGACTCAATGAAGCAGAAACGCTTAGGGAACCTTTCAAGCATCCAGCTCAGTTCTGTCAAAAGGGGCTACTACATATCTACTTTCCTGGTTACAAGCCTCCTTCCTTTTCAAATCATCTGACCCCTGCTGCTAAAATGCCCTTCTTCCCCATAAGCCTCACTCAACCTCTCATACCCTCCCCAGCAATGTTCCCACTAATCTTTTCCAATCACATGTGGAGTAATTGTTTTAATGTGCACAGAGACATGTGTAAATGTGCACCACCAACAGAAACAAAACCTAGCTGGGGGCTCCTGCTAATCAGCTGGGCACCATTAGATTTTCTCCTGAGCAGCCACACAAGCGCACAGCTTACAGGGAACACTGCTCCCCAGCCACACTCATTTCCTGTGCCACCCTATTCCCAAATGGCCTCAAAGACATCTCTCCCATGGTCCTAGCTGCCCTCCCTCCCCTCCCCATGTCTATGCAGAGCACAGCTAGTGATTCAGCATGCCTGCTCCAGTTCACAGAAGCAGCTATCGCACTATAGCTCCGTCACTTAACCTCCGTACAACTCACCCGTTATCCTGAATATGAACATTTTAATACATGTTTAAAAGTGGCCCACGCCAAGAGGTCATTAAGTAGCTCAAGATGAATGTGTAGGCAACTGGTGTTAAACTACAGGAACTTAACGTACCATAAGGAACACAGCGATTATTTTGAAAGAGCAGTTTTATATGCTTCATCTGCAAATGTTGTCAAAGATTTTACAAAGCACATTACACAGAACACTCTCTCTGAAGCTACTGAATTATTTGGCTGGTCAATTGTCTGCAAAACAAAGGTATTTTTGGTTCTGCTTTAACTGCAAGGCTCCATGCAGAATTAACTATGGAATTATTACTGCTGCTTCCATAATTTAGAGACTTGTAACAGGGGGACAACCTGGAGTTTTGATACACAATTTGGGCAGTGGTAGAACCAGGAAAAGAAGATGCTTTTCTTCAGTCACAAAAGTCAGCTTCAACCCCTGACTGACTCTTAATTTGCTATGTTTCCCTCATTGTAAATGGTTGGTAAAGTTTTAAATGGGCCATTGCTATCATGGGTTGCCAGTCATCACTAACAGAGACAAATCACATTTATGTCTTCCACGAAGCAGTCATTTTGGTGCCACTGAGTTGAAAAAAAGCCACGAAACCATTGATTTGGAAAAATTAGGTAATCTAAGGTTAACTGCTCCATTTGAGACTTTAGTCTAGAAGATATACCTAAGTTCTGCATGTGCATGTTGTGAGAGTAGAGAGGAAGATGGGTCTCCGTGAAGATTAGTTTTGGATGTTTCAGTGACAAATACCGCTTTTCAATCGATCAGTTAAATGCATCCCAGAACTAAGACGGATTAACAGACAAGCAACAAACAAGAGTGGAAGTGGGCAACCACATCCACGTAAGGAAAATAATAATGCCATATTTTTAAAGTGTATTACTTAAAAGGGACACTGTGAAGGTTGGAAGGTTCAAATCTTTACTTTAATTCTATATTACAGTTTCTCATAAGTCCTTCAATGCTTCTTCTAGTTACTCTAGTATATCTAGTGACTCATATTAATGCCAATAAGCCCATTTACAATCATGGGACGGAATAACGTGCCCACAAACTGATCAGTACACGAGCATAATGGGGAACACACACATTTCAGGTAAAAAAAAACCAAACCAAATTTGAGAGATGAAAATGCAATATGGATGATAAACATATTTTACAGTGTCCTTTTTAAGAAGAAAGTTAAGGTGAAAAATAACTTGTGATTAGCAACTATGACTAATAAAAGCAGCATGCTGTATAAATTGAGGTTTTTTTTACCTTCAGAATCGTCTGTCAAGGTAGACAAAAGAGGGAAAAAGAAGAGAAAGGTTCACAAGTAAAACAGTTTTCCATGTAGTACTGCAGAACAAATAATGGAGTCCAAAGGCAGCCATCTTGGAATTCTGCCAGCATTATTACTTTATTATGGAACTGCCAGAACAAGACAACTTGGTACTCCTGAACTACTTCTGATCACACGTATGTGCCAATAATTATTTGCGTTTAATAGCCGTTTGAGCACAATGGTCTTATATCAGATCCTCCCTCCTTTGAGGGGTATTCGGTTACGGTCATTGCCAAAAAAACTCTGTGTACCAGCGCTGCCTATTTGTTCAATAACTCCAGATTAAACATTAGATTGTACTAGAGCTGCTTGAACCTTCAATAAAGGAGACTGCCTGAGAAGAGGCAACTGAATGAACTTGTGGAGACAGGAGTCAGAAAGAGCAGGAATTGACAAGGTGGGAATTTGAAGCAAAATTCCCACATATGACATTAGTTCCTTTGAGCTTTTCAGGCTGCAAGTCTCATTCAGCAACACAAGGGAAGACACAACAAAGGAACAGTGCAACATACAACTGAAATCAACCATCAGGTGGTGAGGGCCCTCTGGTTATCTGCATTTACATCTAAGTTTCTCATCTCCTAAGTCTTTTCCACTGATTATGTTTTCTTCATGCTCTGTCCCATTTGCTGATTCAGGGTGATTTTTTTTTGGCATACCCAAAAGCCAGCATGTGAATTGATGTGCTTAACACTTTTATTTTTAAAACCAACAGTGAGTACATGAGCAAACCTACAGATCAGATTGTGTAAATTAATAAGATGGCCAAGGACTGGTTTTCGAACGACAGCAGAAGCAAATGTGTATGCAACTGCACAAGCCTATAAAACCAAGGAAAAATCAATCTCCTGGAAAAGTCAATTCAAGTTGTGTTTGGCAACAGCAAAATTGTAGTTTGGTTTACTACATAGCCAGCTCTGGTTATCTGTGACATTAAAATGTGGTGTGCCTTTTTGGCAGAGAGAGCTGTCTACGAATTACTTGGCTGCTGCCAAGAAGTCCAGACCCAATCACTCCATTCCTGTTACCACACACTGGTTGTTAAAGCGCTAAAGAAATCTTACTGCGGTGCAGCCCCAAGCATGCTGAAGAAGTGCAGGTGCTATATGCATGGCCAACATAAGCTCCTCCCCTCTTGTCTGACAGCTTATGGCTGCTTTGGCCAAGCCCTTCACTCTGCCCAACGGCCTGAAGACCTGAGATTTTTACTTGATCAGGTAGCTGCCTTGACCCATTCTGATCAGCTGGAATTTCCCCAGTTGTTATTGATTATAAGGAGTCTTTAATGTGAAGGCTAACAAAACACGTAGACAGTATCATGAGCTTTCATGGGCAGTGCTTCAGAAGTGGGTTGTGCCCACGAAAGCTCACGATACCATCTACATGTTTTGTTAGTGTTTAAAATGCTACCAGACTATTTGTTGTTTTTTAAGTTTCTCCTGTTACAGACTAACTTGGCTACCCCGCTGAAGCTTTTAATGTGAAGTACACTTTTCCCAAATCCTAATGATAATTAAATTTTTATGTTTATTTCAGGCTACTGAAGGATCACTTAGCAGTAATCATGTTTCAAGACAATCTATTTTAGCTACAATTCAAGAAAAAGCCATCAAAGGCCCACAATGATTAACCAAATATTCTTGTTCTAAATTTGCCTATGTGAAATTTTATCATTTAACACAGAATTAGGAATCCTTTTCACAATGTCTAATCCTCCTGTTTAATCCACTTCTCACCTTTTTTTTCTTATAAGCTGTTATAACAAGTAACTAAAAATATCAAGTTTCAAGACTAAATGCACTATATGCCTCTGGTCAGATGTGGAAATACTGGAGTTGGAAGAGATGTTTGTTGGGTTGTTTCATTTATTATTATTATTATTATTATTGCTGTTGTTTCCATCCTAAATTGAGAGTAATTGAATGACTACAATTGTTACTACTACAGGCTTACCTTGTTCTTCCTCTTCTACATCATTCGATACTATATTGTAGAGAGTATCCAAAGCATAGCCAATTATTTCTGAATCTGAACTGTGAACAGAAATAACACTTTTCTTGAATGACTTATTTCCACTTTTTTTTTAATTTATGTTATTGCCTTCTTAATGCAGACATACATATTAGCAGTGAGAACTATAGTAAATGGAAAGGATATGTTGTCACAGGAGTTTTTTTAAAATATTTTAACACTTTACAGATGTGGAACTGTGTGTCACTATAAAATTCAAAATCTACTTTCCTACTTTTATTTCACCTGGGGGTAATCACTTCAGAAGTTAAGAGCCAGTACAAAAAAGCTAAGCAACATAACTGCCAATGCACCTTTCTTTTCAGAAGCCATTCCATCTCTTCTGAATATCTCCTAAAAATTAATGCCAAAATAAACTATAAGACTTTGTCAGCACAAACTATTATTTGTTTGACCTTTTTTCAAGTACAAGTTGATGCAGTCATGTTTGCTAATCACTGCAGTTACAGTGAAACTGGATCATGAATACTAGATTAATTCCTTTAGCACATCAGTTAACACAGATATCTCTTAAATATCAGCGTATTTCATGGAGATTGCAAAACTCTTAAAATCTTGGACATTACGATTTTGTACTACATGCTGGAAACATATTTAGATATAAAATAAAGGGACATTTTTCCAAGGCTATAGGTAACACAACACAATAAAGTTCTAGAACAGTGATGAGCAACCTAGGCTAGTGAGTGGGCTGCATGAGCTACCCGCCATCTCCGTGGGCTGCAAGACTGTTGGAACCAAGATGGGCTCCCAGGATAAGGTAGCTAGAATTTGCGGCGTGTGCCGACTGAAGCATAGCAGCGCTTTGATTGGATGTAGAGGGAGCACATGGCTCTCTCAGTCAATGGTGTGTGCAAACAGCATGTACCTCATTTCATGTGCCCTTGCTTTAGGTGTGTGTCATTTTAGTAATACTGGCAGGAAAAAACCTACACAGACACAAACCAAAGGAGTCGGGAAACTATGCACTTGAGCACCGGTAAAGAAAACGTCTTGTGGGCCACACAGAATACCGATGGGCTGTATGTGGCCTGCAGCCCATATGTTGCCCATCACTGTTCTAGAAGCAGAAGTAATTTCACCAGGAACTCAGCTAGCCAGAGAGCTGGACTCTTTCCCCTACTTCAAAGTTGTGGGATGCTAACCGTCCACTCTCTCCAAAAACCCCATCAAACATCTGTTGCTTTTGCAGTGTTGCTTGAAAGGTTATGCTATTTCAGACCCAAGTGCAGAGCAAGTCCAGAGCTTCAAAACACTTACATGAATATCCTGACAACAGCCTCTTTTGTAAGGGCGATACAGTTTGACTGTCCCCACAGACCACTGCTATGGCAGTATGGCATAGGGAAAGACAGTCTCAGGGCATTTAGGGCTTTATCCATCATACTCAAAACCTTGAACTCTACTGTGAGTCCAATGGACAACCCGTACAGATCCTAAAGCAACAGTGTCATATGCTACCAGCAATAAGCTTCAGTCTCTGAATGGTTTTATTAAGGTGTAGACCAATATCGGGAGCACTGCAACAGTCTAATTTTGAAAAAAACAACGAGAAATCCTGTGGCACGTTATAGACTAACAGATTTATTGGAGCATGAGCTTTCGTGGGCAAAGACCCACTTCGTCAGATGCATGTAGTAGAAATTCCAGAGGCAGGTATAAATATACAGGCATAAGAAAAGAGTTCCAATCAAGAGAAAGGTTAGAGATAATGAGCTCAATTCAGACAGGGAGGATGAGGCCCACTTCTAGCAGCTGATGTGGAGGTGTGAAGACCAAGGGAGGAGAAACTGCTTTTGTAGTTGGCTAACCATTCACAGTCTTTGTTTAATCCTAAAATGATAGTGTCAAATTTGCAGATGAATTGTAGCTCCACAGTTTCTCTTTGAAGTCTGTTTTTAAAGTTTTTTTGTTGCAGGATGGCTACTTTTAAATCTGCTACTGTGTGTCCAGGGAGATTGAAGTGTTCTCCTACAGGTTTTTTGTATATTACCGTTCCTGATAGCTGATCTGTGTCTGTTTATTCTTTTACGTAGGGACTGTCCAGTTCGGCCGATGTATATGGCAGAGGGGCATTGCTGGCACATGATGGCATATATTACATTGTAGATGTGCAGGTGAATGAGCCCGTGATGGTGTGGCTCATGTGGTTAGGTCCTGTGACGGTGTCACTGGTGTAGATATATGGGCAGAGTTGGCACTGAGGTTTGTTGCAGGGATTGGTTCCTGATTTTGTGCTGTGGTGTATAGTTGCTGGTGAGAATTTGCTTCAGGTTGGCAGGTTGTTTGTGGGCGAGGACTAGCCTACCTCCCAAGGTGTGAGAGTGAGGGATCATTGTCCAGGATGGGTTGTAGATCACTGATGATGTGTTGGAGTGGTTTTAACTGGGGACTGTAGGTGATGGCCAGTAGTGTTCTGTTATTTTCTTTGCTGGGTCTGTCTTGTAGCAGGAGACTTCTGGGTACATGTCTGGCTCTGTCAATCTGTTTCCTCACTTCCTCAGGTGGGTACTGTAGTTTCAGAAATGTTTGGCGAAGATCTTGTAGGTGTTTGTCTCTGTCTGAGGAGTTGGAGCAAATGCGGTTGTACCTTAGTGCTTGGCTGTAGACAATGGATCGTGTGGTGTGTCCGGGATGGAAGCTGGAGGCATGTAGGTAGGCATAGTGGTCAGTAGGTTTTCAGTATAGGATGATGTTTATGTGACTATCACTTATTTGCACAGTAGTGTCCAGGAAGTGGCTCTCTTGTGTATACTGGTCATGCTCCAATAAATCTGTTAGTCTATAAGGTGCCACAGGAGTTCTCATTGTTTCTGCAGATTCAGACTAACATGGCTACCCCTCTGATACTAGCCTAATTTTGAAGAAACAAAATCATAGGTAACAATAGCCAGGGACACATAAGAAAGTAAAGGCAAAAATCTTCTACCAGACATGGATGGTAAGAAGCTCATTGCCAAACAATAGCCACAAGGCTTAAAATAAGCCCACTAATTATGGACTAAGTAATTACTGGTGGAGACTGTCTTGTCTGGATTGACCCTCACAAGCTTGCTTTCATCCATGCCCTAATCTCACCTAGGCATTGGCTGAGGTGTTGAATTGCACTGTGCACCACAAGTGAAACAGACACAGTAGATGTCATCATCTTACTGAGAACACTGCATGTCCATGTCCCTTCATTAACCCTTAAAAAGGCCCCTTCTGGAGACTGGAAAAAAGAGGTGACCCAATGGCACTCAGGGGGACCCCCCACTTCAGAGTTCTTTGGAAAAAGGAGCAAATTTAAACCATCTGCTTATGTAAAACTAAAGGGATTTTAAAAAAATCAAGTGTATTTTCACCATTTGTGGTTGAAATTCTGCTTTGCCTTCAGCTTCCACAGTGAAAACAGATTAGCCAGTTCTGCTCTGCTGATAGGCAACATCTGATCAGTTTCACTTTCAGATTGTCAGATGGGTGCTCATGTGTAGATTGCAGACCAAGCAAAGAACATAATACCAACCGATTGCTATGGCCATCGAAGTTAAAAAATGGAAACATATACTGGTATTGGTTTTGGTAACTGTCTGGTTTGCCAGATCTTAAGTGTTGACTGGAAAGTGTCACTGCGTTCTAGGACAGCAGCCACACCTGTAGGGCCAGCGCAGTCTCGCTCACCACTACTTGTTTCCTAGCCCTGTACAATATGTTTCTGCAGGGAAGCTGTCAACCCTCAGAAACAATATCTCATCCCTAGCACATCTGTTAGCATATATATACTTGATTATTTAATCTGGTAATATCACTAAATCTGATTTGTTAGTCACCCAAACCTGACTAATTTTACATATTTTAAAATTAACAAATATGTAATCGGCCAGGAAAGTTGCTAATAAAACTTAGCATTTTGTTCACATTAATTAAAGATCTAAAAATCAACAACAGGGTATGGTTTCAGGAAAATTGCAGATTTTAGTTCATTTTTAGATGTCAGAATGTTCTTACCGGTCTGTCTGGAGAACATGGATAAGATGTTCCATAGCCTGGAACCCCACTTCCAGGCGATATTTCTATCCAGAAAATAAAAGAGTAAGAGTAGTATTAAAATGAAATTTAAAATATTGTGCAAACTGCAAATAGTACTTCTAAATAGAGAGCTACAAAAAGAACTGTCTACATTTTTAGCACTATAGAAAACACCACCACCACATACCTTTGATAATGATTTAAGAGCACGTACAGCATCCCTTCGATCATCCAATAAAGTAGATGAAGCTACACGGTCACAGAGTTTCTGAATCTATAAAAACAAATAGTTGCATCAAAAGAGATTCAGTAACAGTAATTGTACAGCAAACACAAGATCCTCCAAAGCCATCAGCTCAAAAAACGGATGTGAAACCTTCTGTTCAGATGGCAAATTACTGCAGATCAGACTCCTTGGAAAACAGAATATAATGACAAACAAAAATGTAGAGAGAGACCAAGAGTGAACTCAAGTTGACCAAGAAGCGAAGTCAGAACCAGTAAAGATTTCTACAGAACATTTCATTTTACAAACTCCACTCAACATGCCAGTTCCTTCTACCCCACTGCACTTGAATCTTCACATATAGGTGAACAATAAATTATGAACTCCCACCGAGGCTAAAAATTACCTTTGTGACCACTAACCAGCATTCAGCCTTCCCTAAAGCCAGTCTCTGCACACCAGGAGCCTCTGTGATGTTCTGGATCTCAGCACATGCACAGAGAGAAGTAGCTGCAGAGGTGATGCAGTTGAACCTCTCTAGCCCAGAACTCTCTGGTCCAGAAACATCTGTCGCCTGGAATGATTTTAGTTGCTGGATGTTTAGAGCCGGATGTCCACTTTTCATGGGTGTGGCCAAGTTGCCTGAGGATGCTGGACTAGAGAAGTTCAACCTGTGTTTTGTTACAGAATACAGAGAGCTCTCATTGGACTGTTGGCCTTGTTCGTGTAGTGACTTTTTGCACCAGGGCTGATACAGTGTACAAAGCAAAGTATTTTCACTGCTGCAATTATATTTGTGTAGGCACACTTGCACAAAAACCAACAAGCATAAACCTGACCATCAGCTCATGGTGTAAAGCAAAAATATGCCTATTTCATAAACACATGGGAGAGCTTGACTCTCCTTTCAATCAGATATTGTGATTGACTTATGCAACTTTAGCAAAAGTCTCGTTATTTAAGAGGGAGCAAGACAGTAGTAAGCTCATCCAGCCCCAGTGACGTTACTGTTGGTACTTTTTCCTTAGTAACTAAGAACCATCCTCTTTTTTTAGTCAGGGAAGAATTATGGTACTGTGATCTTCATAACCAGCCAGAATATATGTACCCAGCCAAGCACCCACAGAACTCTTGTAAGCAGCGCTGGCTACAAATCACACAAAGGTACTTGTCCCACATTCTATCCTGTACCCACCCTTAATTTCTCCATGTAAACCATCTCTTAGTTTTCTCTCTCTCTCTCTCTCTCTCTCTCTCTCTCCTCCCCCCCCTCCCCCACTGCAGAGGGAAGGTTAACAGGGCTTTGCAGAGAATAAACATTACTCTGGTCAGTGAGTTCTTTCCTCTTGGATTAGCTTGCGTCACAAAATCCTGCTTTGGCTCAGTAAGCGAGCTGAAGAACCTGCCTCGCTGGATACTGACGGAAGCTTTGCTTCCCTACAATCCAAGTCTCATCTCAGTGCATTATCCAGAGAATAGCAATTCATGAAGGTGCTGATGGAACTCAGTACACTGATTACTCAGCCCGTGGATAAGTGCACGTATGAAATACATGCATCTAAAGCTGCCACTCTTAGCTGACTAGATCCTTCAGACAGAGACTTTGGCTAGAAGAGGTCGAGCAAGAAGCCCTTTTCACAGTCACAGCAGACCAACACAGTTGCCATGTAAACCTCAAATGTATGTAGGACAACTTTTAGTCCCTGAAAGTAAGTGACATTTAAAGTAAAGAACAAGATACCAGATCAAAACTTTTGTGCTGGATGAATTGCTGGCATTTAAACTGAGTTTATGTAATATATTTCTGATTTAAGTTGGCAAGGAATTACCTTCAGTAAAATGAACAAACGATATATCTAAAATGTATGAGTGTCCTGAAAGGGGCGTTGCTATACTGGTTCAAATCTGTGATAAGATAAAGGTTTATGTGAGCTTTTAAAACCTTCTTTACATGTCAATACAGCAATAAAGGACACAAGTCCAATGGGCTGATTGTTTTTTCAATACATCCTTTGGAAGCCAACTTTAAGAAACAATTTTTCTCTTCAGAAACGTGCTCAGAGTCTGAGATTTAAAACTAACAAGCTCTATCTATGGAGTGTTTACAACAGAAGAAAAGTGTGGGGATTTGAGCTTTTTTGAGCTGGAGATGAATTGAAAACATCAATTGCCAGATTACAATAAAGCTTTTCGTTTGAAAAAACTTCAACGTTTCACCGGTCAAAGGCATTTTACACCAAGTTTTATACATCAATCTTGTTATAAAAATGTACCCTCTGGTTCTGAGTTCAGTGAATGAGAATTGAGATTCATTTTGAAATAATAGCAACCTCAGAGTCATTTTGCTGCTCTTGCTCTGAGTTTTGAAAAAAGGAAGATTTCAAACATGAAAATGTACACGTTTCAAATTGTGACACAGTAATTTATTTGATATGAAGCAGGAAGACACACACATTCAAAAGACGGCATATTTCTAGAAGTAGTTTGGAAAATACATCTACTGAGACTATTAGCATCTTTACTGTTAAAGTTAGAAAGAAGCTGGAAATCCGTCTTATAATAATGAATTCTGATTACAGCATTAAATATGGAGCTAAAACATATTCTCTATAGTAAATCAAAATAAAAATGACTTTATCCACGTTGGATTTAAGTCACATCATTTAGATTTTTTAAATTTAAATTAAAATACATTTTTTTAAGTCAACCTGTTTACAATTAAATTTGAATCCATGAGAATTACATTCCTAAAGTTCCAATTTAAGTAATTTAAAATTACTCTCCTGAACATTTGATGACAGGACAAGAAGCAATGGGCTTAAATTACAGCAAGGGAGGTTTAGGTTGGAAATTAGAAAAAACGTCCTAGCTGTCAAGGTGTTTAAGTGCTGGAATAAATTGCCTAGGGAGGCTGTGGAATCTCTGTCACTAGAGATTAAAGAGCAAGTTATATAGACACCTGTAAGGGATAGTCTAGATGGTGCTGGTTCTACTATGAGTGCAAGTGACTGGATTTCAAAACCTCTAGAGGCCCCTTCCAGTTCTATGATTCTATAAATAATTTTAAAAAATGCTGAATCAGTAAGTCCTCCTTTAACTAATGAGTTAAAGGCTGTTTTAGGCACATAAAATTAGAGCAAAATGCATCATCTGTAAAACTCAAGATAAAGTTTTATAAATATATTGCACACTAAGTCATGCACTGCTTTAATTATAGTTTTCAATCTTTATGATGGAGTTTTCATTTACTACTCCCCTTTCACTGTTAGCATTAGCCCAATCTGTTGTTGTGCAGGCAATTGTCCATCTTGATAACTTGTCGTTTCTTTTTTGCCATCAATTCATCAGTTACCTAGTATTCTTTTAGGTTACATCTACACTGCAAGGTTTTTGCGGAAAAACGGCCGTTTTTGCGCAAAAATCTGCGGCGCATCCACAACTGAAATGCGTTTTTGCGCAAGTAAATCAGCAGTAAACAGAGAGCAGAAGGCTTTTGCCGGTGTAGGTAAACCTTCTTCTACGAGGCATAACTCCCTTTTGCGCTACAGCTATTGCGCAAAAAGGCAAGTGTGGATGCTCCAGAGGGGTTTCTTGCACAAGAAACCCCTCTGGGGAAAAAGCACAAGAACTTTCTTGCACAAGAGCCTCCATGCAGTGTAGATGTAGCCCTAGTGCCTAGCTTCTAGTGCAGATTTCAACAGCTGGGAACTGGAAGAGAGTTTGGTCATTTTATTCAACTAATATATTTTAAAAGGCTATTACCAGTGCATTTGTTATTTTAACTTTCATTGCAATGCAAACAGAAATTGGAGTATTACTAAAGTCTTGTCTATACCACCATGGGCCATCGACCTAAATTATGCAACTTCATATATGTGAATAATGTAGCTGAAGTCGATGTACCTAGGTCAATTTATTGCAGTATCTTTACAGTGGTAAGTCGACAGCTGAAGCTCTCTCATAGACTCCGCTTATTCTTCTCCTTTTGGTGGAGCACCAGAATTGATGGGTGAGTGCTCAGCAGCTGATTTATCACATCTTTCAACCCCCACGAGATCGAGCTCCGACTTTTGATCCAGCAGGTAGTGAAGACATGCCTTCAGAAAGCTTCGTCACCTTTACCCTATTTTTGCCACAGCTATCTCTATAGCAGCTACAGTTCAACTCAGTGGAAACTGACCGTTTTGCATCTCAGCTACTTATGTCTTCAGGACTGCTCAAGGACAGGAACTTCTTAATAAAAGGGCGGTTCTATCACCCTCTCTACCTATATAAAGGTCTGACCACACACCACCAAAGCTATTATTTAGGGTCATGTCCACAAGTCTTGGAGGAAAATTAGATTACCATGAACTAAGGACAATTTATTCCTGAATGAGAGCACACATGTAAGGGATTAACATGCTTTAACTTAAGCACACAGACTTACTATTTTTAGTTATTTGTCTTAACTTTCCTGAGCATCTAGATATGGTCAAACATTTATATCCTGTACCACCAGGTTGGGCCCTACTATACTAGGGAGTTGGTTTTTTAAAAAGGTGAAGTAACCAAAGCTTTAATTGCTGAAATTTAAAGTTAGGCTTGTTTATAAATGCTGATGTGTATTGTAAACATCTCTCAAGAAAAAAATAGCAATCTGAAATATTACTCTGTGAAAGCTGCTAGGAAATAGCCAAGAGGAATACACATCACAAGGCACAAAGTGAAGCTAAATTTTAAATTGGTAAAGAAGAACCTCTAAATAGCACTGTAAATAAGTTTTCCTATTAAACAGATATCAGCTGTTACAAATGTCAGGGTATGTCTACACTTGCACTTTCTTTTGAAGGAGGGATGCAAATTAAGACATTTGAAATTGCAAATGAAGTTGGGATTTAAATATCCCACGCTTCATTTGCATAATCGTGTTATGGCGCTATTTCAAAATAGTGCTATTTTGAAATACAAAACGCGATGGAGATGCAGTTATTTCGGGAAAACACCCTTCCGAAATAAACCTCATTTTATGAAGAATAAGGGTTAACAGTTATTTTGGAAGAAGGGTGTTCTCCCGAAATAACCGCATCTACACCGCGTTTTCTATTTCAAAATAGCGCCATAATGCGAGTATGCAAATGAAGCACAGGATATTTAAATCCTGGCTTCATTTGCAATTTCAAAAGTCTTCATTTGCATCCCTCTATCAAAAGAGGGTGCAAGCATGTAGACATACCCTCAGATAGTGGAAGAAGTTATTGCTCCACAAAAATCAACCACCTTATTGGGATCAAAGCCTGTACAATCTTCCTTTTTACTACATTCTGGTTTTAAAGAAAAGGGAACTGACACCTTTTTAACTCCTACTTCCAAGAACTAATCACTCAAGCGATGAACTTTTACGGTAACTAAGTAAGGGCAACTTCACTTTGGTCTATAACAGAGATGAGCAGTAAGCCAGAGCCATTCACCAGGGCTAGACACTGGCAGCCCAGTGCCGCTTCACTTATCTCCACCTCCGCAGGTTCAGCCATTTGACGTTCCCATTGATCGTGAAACAAAAAACAGGACTATGTAGCACTTTAAAGACTAACAAGATGGTTTATTAGGTGATGAGCTTCCGTGGGCCAGACCCACTTCCTCAGATCAAGTAGTCTTTACAGTGCTACATAGTCCTGTATTTTGTTTCAGCTACACCAGATTAACACGGTTGCATTTCTATCACCATTGATCATGGATTGCCATTTCCAGCCCACGGGAGCTATGGGAAATAGCGTGGACTGGCACTCCGCTTCCCACAGCTCCTGTTGGCCAGGAACAGGGCCCGCAGGCAATGGGAGCGTCAAGCAGCCATACCTGTGGAGGCGCAGGTAACGAAAGCGCTAGGGGCGAACCCTTGCAAATCATGGGCTGGGTATTGTCCAGCGTTGTCTAGACTATAAAGTTAATGGCTGCGTCTAGACTGGCCAGTTTTTGCGGAAAATCATCTGCTTTTCCG
>JANRFK010001234.1:5398533-5445340 GCA_030068395.1 Apalone spinifera
TTTTTTTTTCTTGCTTGTTTGCAGCCTCTGATTTTCCCTGTCTCCCCCGGCTTGTGGGTCAGCAGCCCTCGACTCTGCTTTATATTTCAGTGCTCGCATTCACTGTGAAACCACTAAGACTTTGAGCGGATACACAGTTACCATATTATATGATTTTTAATATCCCTAATTTGATTCCTCCATCCACCTTTTCACCTAAGTGCTGGTTCTGTGAACTTGTTGGTGACTGACTTAGAGGCAATGGTATTGGTGCATCATTGCAAGCATGACCCAGAGACATTATCATTAGCTGCAGGTGCTGGGGCATTAGACACACTCTGGGGTAGGACAGGCTTCACAAGTTACTGAAGTGTCCAGCAGGTCCAGGTTGTTTCTTAGTTTTGTTGTACATCTGCTGATCTCCAGACCTATTGCCAGGCAGCTAAGTCATGCCCTCTGTTTCACCTTCTAAGACTCACATGCCTTTGCATTTCTCAGTGTTAACTCTTCCTGCAGCCTTTGAATTTCTCTCACCTCTAATTTCTTTGGTTAGCAAGTTGAATCATCTTTTTAGGGATTGTTGATGTTCACAAATCAACCACTTTCTCATGAAGGTGCCACTTCAGTGTATTGAATGCTCTGTCTTCTGGGAAGTAGGATTATGTAATAAGAAAAGATTGAATTGTATCAATTTTCATATTGTTGGACATGACTTAAGACTTTTTGAACTAAAAGACCAGAATTAAATTGATGTTTTAGTCAGCTGACTTCTCTGCTGCATAGTCTCCATAGTGATGTTTGCTTCCCAAAGATGTTGGATTGTGACTGTACTGGAAATTATGTTCCTTCTGGCCAATTCATTGCTTGCTGCAGTGTGCCTAGCTCATTAGGGACACCTATGTAAAAGAGATTCAGAAACTGAAGTGGTGTCAATACTGATACCACAATTGTGACTTTTGTTTACTAATTTCTGCATGAGAATTGTATTGGCCCCTTCAAGTTTTGGTAGAGACAAATGCCCATTCTATCAAGGAATAGATGACCATAAGACTACTTTGGTTCAGAGACAATTCAAGGACAGTACTCAGTTAAAACAGATCTTCCAGTTTTGGTTTGAATAGGATAGCTATATAGCCTGGTTAACAGGGAAAATTTTATCC
Source organism: Apalone spinifera (assembly GCA_030068395.1). NCBI lineage: Eukaryota > Metazoa > Chordata > Testudines > Trionychidae > Apalone > Apalone spinifera. Next base: position 5,399,673 of record JANRFK010001234.1, read on the forward strand.
AGAAACAAAAACTATGCATGTTTAGTTTGGGGAATTGGGATAGTCACATGTACTGCAAAGACTTTCAGAATCTTGGTAGACTAGGGAGCAGTCTGCATTGAAATGGACAATCAGATCATGTTCTGTCAGGTAATAGGATTCTAAGTCTAGGTTGTATTTCAAACAGCGTTACCAGTTGTCATTCATGGTTAGGCGAAAAGACATTGAGGTAAGTCATGCTTTGATCAATGCTCCCCAAATCAAGATGTAGAGATTCTCTTTTTCTTTTTCTTTTTTTTAATTTGCCAATATGGTCATCTGATTTTTCTTCTCTGTACTGACTAATGAAAGATATTTCTATTGGGACCATACAGCCTACATGATGTGCTCCTCCCCAAGCGTGGGTGCAAAGGGCTCTGTGCTTTGCGTTCTTCTAAGTGGTGTGTGCACAATTGTGAATTATGGTAGGATTCAGGGCTCAGTTCTAATGGTCGGAGTATTTTCCATGGCTCGTATCACACAGTCAGGAAAAGTTGCCCAGTTCTAACTTGCAAGTCCTATCTTCTTTGCATGGTGTTTAGCATGGTTGCTTCTTGAGCATGGTTGGGACAAATCATCCTTTTCCTACCTCGGTCAGCTTGTCTTAAATTTGTCTATCCTGAGACACTCAGAAAAATGTTAAGTGGATTTGTTAAATTACATTAAACTTCGTGTGGACCTTACCGTTCAAAATTAGTAACTTTTAAATTGGTTTAATTTAATTCACTAGGTAAAACTAATTAAGACTACTTTAATTCAGAAGGAGAGTACCCACACAGGGGTTTCATACATTTTAGCTAGCTTTTCAGATTATGCTGTTACCTCTGCTTTAGAGCAGACTAAAACTATTCAGCTTTCCTTTGCTCTTCTCCTTTTGGCTTGAATGCTATGGGCAATGCTGTCACAAAGAGGAGTGAGTATAGAGAATTGTATTCTGCTCATTGCTACAGTTTGACTGGCTTGCAATTGGATCATGTCAAAGCCTGTACATTGAAGCTGAGCAGTCTTGTTTGCTAGCGTTCAAGAAGTTTTCAGTCATGGTCTTAGGCACCATTGCCACAGATATTCAATAAAGTTCTTCTACTCCTTACATTGATGGACTGTGAAGGAATTCTGCTGTGTAGAGCCTGTTTCTGAAGCAGCAAAATTTAAAATTATTGCACTCCCCAAGTTTTGGGCTCTTACAGGATGTTTCTTGTTTGGGCCAAATATACCTGACTTTGAGTTCCTACTCTTGAGGAACTGAGCTGGAAAATTCAGAGATCTGAGGTCAGAGCATGGTCAGTAAAGATATCTTGACAGATCAGGTATTTCTAATAGCTAAGGAGTTTCTCCCATGACTTGTGTTGATGGATAATTCCTTTAAGAAAAGAAGACTTCTAGGATAGATAAGTGTGTTTATATTAAAGGTGGTGAGCATCTCTTGGTATGTTTTCTGCTTTGAGTGCATGTACTGCTGCTGAAAGATAAAAAGACCAAAGGACACAAGTTGCTAACAGTCTTCTTAAGAAATTGTTTTAATGACTTCAATCAATCTTGTGCTAATAAAGAGTAATCTAATTGTAATTGCCAGTGTTTTGGATAATTTTGTTGTGTTTATTTAAATGAATTTGACAAGTATAGCGTGCCTCTTGTCTTAACTGTCACTATTGTGCTTATTAATTACTTTGAAGTCTTGCAAATTAGATCATGATTAAACTACAGAAGTCTTGAGTTACTTGGGTATTTTTGAGTCTGAGACTACATGTTGGTGCAGTAGTTTCTTACCAAATAGTGATTCCTGTTTTGCTCAGGATTTTATAAACGGTGTAACGGGATAAGTGGAAGGACATGTTAAATCGCAGGGTTTAACTAATTTCTTAATTTTGCTTTAATTACAGCATTTGACACTGTGTACCAAAGAAATGGTGATGGAGAAGCCAAGCCCCCTGCTTGTCGGGCGGGAATTTGTGAGGCAGTACTACACTTTGCTAAATAAAGCTCCTGACTTCTTGCACAGGTAATCACTTTATCTGTAAGTAACTTGTGTATTCTTGAATATAAGAAGCAGAATGTGTTTTTGGATGAATGTAAAATAAATTGTATCTACCTTTGAGAATAATCTGATTCCAACTCCTAAACTCATGGAGTGGAATGTTAAAATTATGCCCTTATCTGAAAGGTAGGTAGTTAACTGGTTATATCTTAGATGTAACTGGTTAACCAATTAAGTGGGATTCCCCCTCCACGGGGGAGGGAAGGGGACGCACGTGTGTGTGGTGTGCGCAGCAGGAGCCTGTAGCCCTGTCTGCGGCAGGAGCCAACTTCTGGTCCCGGCCCCCCATTAGGCTGGTGGGGCAGCCTTCCGCCCATAGTGGGCCACTTCTGGATACCAGTTAATTGGTTATCCGTTCACATCCCTAGTTGCAGCTGTACTGTAAAAGCTATCTTTATCTTTTATAAAATGTGTATGCTTTGAGTGTATTATTGTATATCGCTATTCAGGCAGATATATCATCTGTATGTTTACAAATTGTTCTTGTAGAGTGCTAGATGAATTTCTTAAAACTGTAGCAAAGTGATGTAGTGAGACAACCCCCGAACTCATAGGTAAAAAAATCAAATTTCCAGCATCCTGGCAGTGCAGGGGTTCATCTGGGTCATTTTAGCTAGACACAACTAGAAAATCCTATTGCTTTTTGAATGTTTGGTATCTGCTAAGGACTGCATAGCCAAAAGTTTATTTTGTGCATTTCATGGCTCTTTGTAATCAGGTTCATTTTCTTTTCCTGTATAATTAGTTTTTTCTGAGTTTATATTAGGGATGTGACTGTGTATCCATGTACATGGTTAACCAATGAACCTGGGCTCATCAGTTAACTCTCACGATTACGTTGGTGGCTGCAGTTTTTGCTTTAGCCTTGTCTTCAGAGTGATACCTGATTTGCTTTAATTCTGTTCCTGTTCTCTAAGAGATAATCAGGGTAGTAGAGAAATCTAACTGAGCAGATTGCTGAGACTCCTTACATATTGGAGAAAAGTCTGATGTTTCAAGGGGAGATCAGTGCTAGGTGCACGTCAGCTCTAGTCCCTGAAACTCAGTGTATGCTGCTTCTGTGAAAAGCAGTTCTCCAGCAGCTCCTGTATGCAGCAGGAGCTGTTGACCCTGAGCATTCTGTATCAAAGAAGGGCCTTAATGAAACAGTGCGTCAAGGATAATTAGTCTTAAGCCTCTTCGCATATTTTTAAATGACCTTCTGGCACTGTCATCAGGCTCACTGAGCTCCTGGGAATGCTCTAGGATTTTCACCAGCTAGTCTCCTGTACTACAGTATGTATTCTGAGTACAGATCTCACCTTTGAGCACCTAGTGAAAATGCTGGACTGTCTCATCTCTTCTCAGTTGTTGCTCTGAAATGACATATTTTAAGGTATCTTGGAGATCTCTACCCACAAGCCAAACCTGTTGTCTTAACTTGGGACCATGGGACATAGATTCTTGTGAAGGACAGTAGTGTCTGTCACAGTTCCTGAAGCATTTTTGTGTGTGGTTTGCTTGAACTGTTGCTATACCATTACATTTATAGAGGCTGTGGTTTTAAGGGCTTCATGGTATTTTACATCAGTCTGTGGAAATTATCCTGGATCCTCAATGACTAGTGTTCAGGATTTTTTCTTTCCAGTAAAAGCTTCAGGACAACCCCGGAGATTCTTGATGCTAGGTAGCCTCAAAGTTGAGTTAGTAGTAGAGATGTCAACAGGTAACTGAGTAACAGCTGGTGCTCAGGAGCAGCCCACAGCCTGCTGCAGGCAGAGGGCTGTTCCGGGCTTCCCTGCTGTGGAGGACTGGGCGGGAAAGGTGGGGGGCAGTCCTAGCAGCTCCCCTGCTGCTCAGGACTGGGAGGTAGGGTTGGCTGGCAGCCCCCTTGCCATGCGGAGCCGGCAGAGCCATGGGCTGGGGGCTGCTCTACTCGGGCTGGGGCAGTTCCCAGCCCAGGATCTTGTTTAATCTGTTAACCAACTAAGCATTCATGTTAACTAGTTAACTGAATAAAAGGGATTTTACATCCCTGCCTAGTAGTATGGGTTCTTCAGGATCTATGAGTGCAACTCCAGGTAGCTTTGTTGCTCCCGTGTTTGGATAGGAGTTTTACCCCAAATGACATCTGTGGGTTTGGTGGTACTATATCATTTGTGATCTGTTATGGATGGAAATTGTAGATTCGTATATGTGGGAGCTAAACATTTATTCCCCCATGGAGCTGTAACTTGTAATTGGAAGCCATGTCTTGGATGGGATCACTAACTCTGAATGATTAGCAATTTGGCAGGTCTGCACCTTAGTGGGTTTGTTACTCAGTTCAGGACTGTAAGGCCAGAATCTGGGGGGATTGCTGTGTTTCTGGGACATGTTTCTTGCTAGTGAATAAAAATTCTAATGTCTTGTTAAAAAGTGAAAACTAATGCTCTGCAGTTAACTGGATAAAATGCTTGGAAGACTAATTGAAATTAACATTGTAAATTCTGTCATGCACTAAACTGATGCAATACAACTAGCAGCAGAAGAAAGTTTTGAAAACTTGCTGGGGGGACATATACAAATTCCCTAATTTTTCCATCTCCATGTTACATTGAGTGTGCCATATGTAGATTATTACTATTTTACTTTTTGTTGAAAAAATACAAGGGTATTGAAATTCAATTATCCTTTCAGTGACTACATCACTAGCCAGTAGTATTCTCTTAATATCTTACTGCAGATGCATCATTGTGAAATACTTAATTCTGGAAAAATCTTCTAAAGCTACAAAAAGATGATACCAGTATAGCCTGAAATCTTAATGGCACCCTTTCTCTAACACAGTGAGATGCATGTGTTTGAAATGTGCCCAAAGTAAAATGGCAACAAAGTGTTAAAACAACTACAAGTGTTAAAAAGCAAACAAACAAAACAAAGTATGGTTGGGCTCATTATAAACAAGGTAGTCGTAAATAAAGTTCTGGAGGATCTAAAAGGTTCTCTTCCTCCAGTGCTCAGGAGTTGTAGAAGCAGCTGAATGTAGAGGTGCTGCCACTTTTGCAGAAGCTAACTGTTAAAAAACAAACCCAAAACCATGCTAACGCTACTACACTGGACTTAAATGCATAGTGTCTTTTGACACTAGACATTGGTTTATTTTACTGTCAAAAGCCTAACCTTGAAGCTTCATTGTTTTCGCAGATTTTATGGCAGGAATTCCTCTTATGTCCATGGTGGACTGGATGCCAGTGGGAAGCCCCAGGAAGCAGTGTATGGCCAAGCTGTACGTATCTAAATCAATTACATAATCTGCATTTTAAGAGTAGTGACCCTGATACTAACGTCTTGACCTATCAGCTTTGTTATTTCACAGTTTAGTTGCAATATGCTTTTCTTCTCAAATAACTAAGCTATTATACATTAGTTACCACCTCTCTCATGTACTATATAATGACATGAGCTTAAAATCCATACTTGTCTGGACTGCTTTGGCTGACTTATAGCAAATAGAGGACTGCTAATAATATATATTTTGTGAAGTAGCTGTTACCAGTGTAAGTGAGGTGTCTTTATTGTTCACATTAGGGATGTAAGCGACTAGTTGACTACTCAATAAGGATATAATGACTTAAGTAGATGTGTCGTCTCTCCCCCCCATTCCCCCCCGCTGCCTCTATCAGAGAGAGGCAGCAAGGGGAGGAGCAGGAGCCAGTGCTGAGAGGAGCTGGCTTAAAAGATGGTTTCCCCCAGTGCCATCTGGGGGGTGGGGAGAGGCAAAAGCATAGTAGAGGACCAGCGTGAGCCGGGAATCAGTTGATTCTCGGCTCACGCCTAGTCTTTCTCTCCCCTTGCACCCCCTGCAATGCATCTGCCTTTAAAATGTATTAAGAGCCTGGTGGTTCTTATACAGTTAAGTCAGAGCCACATAGGGTTAGCTCCTGTGCCAGGAGATAACCCTGCTGTGACTCTATTTTCCCCTTACCGACTAATCAAGTAGTCGATGAAAATTCCATCAACTACGTGATTTGCTAATTACTTGCAATGTAACATTCCTAGTTCACGCAGGTATTAAGGATGTAAAATTTAGATTAATCAACTAATTGAACAGTGGATGTAATTTGCGTTGGCTATTTGATTAGTCAGTAAGGGCGCCTCCGCCTTTGAAATGCGGAAGCACCATAGGGAGCACAGCCAGCGGGGGACTCAAGCAGTTCCCTGCTGGCCCTGCGCTCCCTGCTGTTTGAAATGTACAAGAGCCCTGGGAGGGCTCTTGTACATTTCAAAAGCAAAGTGCTGGGAGTGCAGGGCCAGCGGGGGACTGTTTGAGTCTCTAGCTGCCCCAGGCTCTCCCTAGCACTTCAAGGGAGCAGGGCTCTTGCTACATTTGAAAGGTGGAAGGGCTGCCAGTTCCCCACTGTGTCCCTGCCCCTTCTCCCCATGAAGACAGCACTGGGGGGAAATGGCTTTTAAGCTGGCTCCTCCCAGCACCACATCCTGCTACCCCCACTCCCTCCCTTGCTGCCTCTCTGATAGTCGCTAGTCTACTATCCAATAAGCATTTGTTATTGGACAGTTGACTAGTCACTTACATCCCTAACAGGTATGTTGATGTGGAAGGTTAAGGGTCCACAAAACTCCCTTCTGGGATAACTGACTTGTTTGAGCCTATGCCTTCCAGAAAGCTTTGGGAATCAATAGACTAATATTCAGTGACCTGGATTGATGGGTAAAATAGCTCAGACATGCTCGTAGATACCATGGAAGTGATAAATTTGGTATATGTACAGGTTATTTGGTCAAGGGAGTGAATCCATAGATTCAGACGTACTAGAGTGGGGGAAAAATTATCAATGAGTACTTCTAGTCTGTCTGGCCATACAAGGCCTTGCTTGAAGCTCTGTTCTGTCGGATATCATATTTCTGAATCAGATTCCATCCCTGATCCGCCTCAGCAGTGTGAGGAGATGTTTTTGTGGGAGGAGATCTGAAGTGCCTAATATCTCCTATCTCATCCAGTTAAGTAACCTCTCATTTGGTGGTGGGATGGATCCCACACCATAAAGAGGTTCCCTGTTCATCAAGGTGCCAGTCTCCACAGAGGAGTTTCTGATTTGTTTCCCCTCATTTCAGGGAACACTTCCTCTTTCAGAGAGCTCCATATCATCTTGGCACTTGAGGCCATCAGGCTGGCTTGAGTCTCCTCCCTTTCCAGGTACCAATCAAGCCAGACAGGGTGACCATGGTGGTCTTTTTAAATCAAGTTGGGACACCAGAGTCCATTCCAGAAGGAATTGTGTATTTTCTTGGGCACAGACACACCTGAGTTCTTTCAAAGCCACATGTCTGTGTGATCTCCCAGTTACGCTTGTTCAGCTGGAAACTCCTGTCTTGGGGAATGGAGTCACTAATATCCTCTGCAGGAGCCCTTCTGCAAAGTACCTTCCTGGTCCCCACCTCTCTTGATGAACTCCTTCATAGCAAGTGGCAGAGCCCTAATTTCCAGCTCTTGTAGCTAATGATTGGGTCAGGGTAGTTCCTCCATGTCATTGATGGGGAAGATAATTTGTGCTTATCCTCTTCCTCTGATCTGGTAAATTCTGCAAAATGTGGAAAGGAATTTGATGTGCGTGGTTTGCACACCACCATTCTTCTCCAACTACTTTGGCCAGTGATTACCAGGAAAAGTGTATTTCAGAGCTCCTTCTGCCCCCTAATTCCTGACTTGCAATAGGCTCATTTAACACAGTTCAGTATAATTGCATTTAGGATGATACAGCTAAACAAAGAACAGCACGTGGTCTGAGTGGTAAACTTAAACCAGTCTAATCATAGATGACCCTTTTTCTTTCACAGCTAGCAATCCAGACCTTCTCTAGTTTTGTGAAGGATAATTTTGTGTGTTTGTAGGGGGTGGCTTCTTTTTGACCTTTACTGCAGAGTCATCCCTGTCAAGAAAACCACTGTCCCCTCCCGACTGGTTTTTCCCAAAGTAGGTTTCAGAGGGTGCTTTAACTCTTTGGATATGCAGGAGCCCAAGGGTGGCTTCATGTCAGGGGTAAGAAGCAGGAGCAGCAGTGGAGAAGGGCACCCCATGTCCTGGGGGGCATGCAGTAGTGTCCCCCTGAGCATGGTGCCCCCAGGTGCCGTTAATTCTCATTAACCTAAAAACAAATTAGCACATTTTGTCACGTTTTCTGCAATTAACAGCCCTAATTTTTATTACAAATATTTTTAGAGTAAGAAAAAGTAATCAAAATGAAGTGTGGATTGTATACTTTGTATTCTGTGTAATTGAAATCAATATATTTAAAAACTAAGAAAAACATCTAAAATATTTATAATTTTAAATTGGTATTCTGTTCTTGTTTAACTGATTAAACCGTATTAACTGCTAATTCAATCCAGTTTATTTGTTTTGCATTTAATCTCTTGCGTTAACTACTTTTTACCCCCTATCTAAACTGCATGCAAAAAATCCTGTCTTATCATGGAATGTCCTACATCCTTCTCCATTGATATCCATGGTGGAGCAGCTATAGTGACAGTCTTAGCTTTGTCTTGATTAGTCCTTAAATTCACACCACTGCAGCTGCTTCTGTTGACTACTGGTACAGCATGTGCTTATGTACTTCATACTTTGTAGGGTAATTGCCGATAATGCTGAAGCTCACCTAAAATGTGAGTTTAGCTGTGGTGGAGAGGAGAAGCATTTCTTCAACCAATCAGTAGCGAGGTCTTTGTATGTAGTTGAAAGTGGCCATGCACACCTAAGTCTGCCTTCTCTCCCACTTTCCAGGTTTAACAGTATTGGACAATGCAGAAGTATTTCCCCTCTCATAATTACGGCATTGTTTGGAACATCATTGTTTCTGTTCTGCTTGGTGAAGCATTCACCAACTGGTATTGATGGCAAAGAGATTATTGCTGTGTTCTAGTACGGCTTGCTGGCTCGTGGCTTCACTTACCTTGTTAGGTGCCATGCATAGTAGCTTTTAGTGGCAATATGTACCTGCTTTCATCATCAGAGATGCTTGCAATGTAAGGTTTGAAGACAAAGGCAGTGCTAAACCATCTGTCTTTCACATTATAGTGTGATTGAAGTCCTTTAAGAACGGCCAAGTGGGATGGAATAAGGGAAATTGTAAATATTAAAATGTTTTTATTTCATTAGCTGTCATCAGAGATTGTTGATGCTTAATATTACAGAGTTGAAAATTGTTGGCAAAGAAGGCAGGGAGAGGATTAGGGGGGATGTGAACGAGTAGTCAAGTAGACAATTAATCTTCTCGACTACTCACTTTCCCCCGCCCCCTGCTGCCTGTGTATCAGTCAGCAAGGGTGAGGAGTAGGATCCAGTGGGGCAGCTCTCTTAAAAGCTGGTTCCCCCCAGCACTGGCTCTGCTGTGACACCCACCCCCCACGCTGCTGCCTCTATCAGAAGCAGCAGTGGGGGCATCGGGGTGGGGGAGGCTGCCATGAAGCAGCAGCTGAAGGTAGATCAAGAATAGGTAGATCAAGAAAGCTAATGACATACATGCATAATATTGACTTGGCTGCTATGACAGAGCTATTAACATTGCATATAGCTACATCAGTCCCATACATCTAATCTTTGGAAACCATCTCCACAGCTGACCATGTAAGAGGAGGTAGCCCAGTATTGCCTACTCATTCAAAGTCAGACTGTTTGCTATTGGATGGATAATTATGCAAGTGGAGTAGGTATCTTTAAAAATTACACTGACATTCAATTCTTCTTCAGGTGATGTCCCCGTGGGTGCTCCACTATAGGTGATGGGCCTTCCCCAGAGCTGCAGGATCGGAGACTTTTTCATAGCAGTTAGCAGTCGGGGGCCATGCATGTGCAGCAGCATCTCGTGCTGCTGGAGTTTTGACAGTTGAGCGTGACCTGACCCTCTCCTACCGCCCTCGGTCACGGTCACTGATGGTCCTGCCACATCAGGCACGTCTCTCTTCACAGAAAGATTTCACTCTTTTCACAACCTTTTGACCTCATTTGATTACATATCTCCTTGTTAATTTATTTCCACTTCAAAGAGAGAAACAAAAACAACCTGTTTCCTCAGGGTTAGCCACATCAGCAGCTTCTCTCTGCCCCAGCCAGTTATGCTCCGGAAAAAAAAAAAAAGAAAGTAAGAAAGAAACCCCAGGGGGGAGAAGAAGATCAAAACCTCATAAAATGGCATCCTCTCCATATGAATTCGCCGACAGTTGAATTAAGAACCCCCCCCTTTCTCAGCCCCAACCGCCAGTGGCTCTAATATGCCTGGCTCTCAGGGGTTTAAGAAATGCTGCAGCTGCAGCGAATCCATCCCAGCTTTGGATTGTCTTAGCTGCTGTATTAGATGTTCTGGGGAGTTACACACCCCACAAAAAATGTGAGCTTGTCTGAAAAATCTCCTCCCTGCACAGATCAGTCTCCCCAATGCCTCAGGGACATTAGGGGACAGGGTCTCTCCTGCCAGGTCCTTACCACCTGATCCATCCCCCAGAATAACCAGAGGAGACGTCCAGCTCTGCGGTGCCGAGGTCTGCCTCGGAATCACCCGCTCCGGCACTGAGCATGAATACAGGAGCCGCGTGCTCATCCTCCACACTGGGGAAAGCGCACAGATGAGCCCCGGTGCCGAAGCAAATGCCTACACATGCAGCACTGGTGAGTGGAGCGGAGCCAGCTGCAAAGTGGGCCTGCAAATCTCCAGCACTGCCCTTAGCGCAGCAGCTTCTCCAGTACCTCCTCCACTGCAGGCTCTCAGCCAGGCTGGCTCTAAAGGGGAAAGACAAACAGCAGGGGCCTCAAGGAGAGTGCTAGTGAGCAGAGACAGCCCTCCCCACTCCCATCAAGGGAGCAGTCTCTGGCACTGTACCCGTCTTACTCACTGCCACAATATGGACACGGGCGCTCAAGGGAGACCAGTTACAACCAGAGGAGTGCATTGTCTTCGCAGCAAACATCTCCCACCCCATCTCAGAAAGAGCATTGCTATGCAGCATACCCATATGCCCCTAGTGGCATCCAACTTGGTACTATCCACCTCCTCATTACCAGCCGCACTGGGCACCCTGGGATTATTGGGCACCACCTAATACTATTCCACTGCCCCATCCTCACAGAATAGGCTACCACCAACGTCACCATCCCACCCTATGGGATCCATACCAGACTTGGAGGAGGAGGACGACAGTCAATTACCTAACAATCAGGATGACACTTGGCTGGTGCAGTCACAAGGCAGCCCTTTTTCTCCTCCTGAGGCGGCGATAGCCCCTAAGGATGAACATAGTACAGGGACCTCAAACAGTTTCAAGATCTTTTAAGAGGGTCGCTACCTCCCAAGAAATAAAATTACAGGCGGTTAAGGAGAAATAACAATGTCTCCTAAAGAATATTCGCCCATCATCCCAGAGCAGAATTGCATTGCCCATAGATGAGGCGATTATGGAAGTGTCCGAGGACCGGCATCAGCCTAGCCAGTTTGCAAAAACGTGGACAGGAAATATTTTGTCCTACCTGAAGACTTAGACTTCCTGTTCTCTCATCCCCGGCCAAACTTGCCGGTCATTGATGTGGCAAGCCAAAGGGTAAAGGCCCCACACCTTAAACCAAATAAGAGACAAAGAACACAGAGACTAGAGCGATTTGGGGAAAAAAGTGTACTCCTCTGCCACTTTGCATCTTAGGATAGCCAACTACTGGGCACACTTAGCCAACCACGATTTTGACAACTACTCCAAATTAGCTGACCTGATGGAGCATTAACCGGACACCAAGAAGCCTATCCCTAGGGCAGTCATACATGAGGGTCACACTACTGCTTGCACAGTATTGCTTTCTGCAGTTGATGTTGCTGATACTGCAGTGAACAACCGCTATAGCCGTGGTTATGAGGAAAACATCCTGGCTGCAGGCCGCGGGAGTCCCAAAAGAACTTCAATTTAAGGTGGAGAGCCTTCCCTTTGACAAGTTTTTTGTGACCAACACTGATGAGATCCTGCACAACAGTAAAAATTCGTGTACCATGTTGCGTACTCTAGGAAATGTACACACCACTGTACAAGCGCAGGTGTTGGACCCCCTACTATAAAAATAGGGACTCCTACTATAACTGTACTCAGTATAGACCATATGAGTACAATTTCTCAGCTAGCACACCTAGAGGAACAGCAACCACGCTCCTCTGGTGGCCAGGCCCCAAAGCAGCAAATTTGAAACATTGGTTGAGGGCATTCCCGACCTCCTCGACCATCCAGTTCAACAAAGCCAGAAACATCTATTTGACCACAGATTACTTCCATTCCTTCATCACAGGGCCTCCATAACATCCGACCAGTGCATCATAGAAATAATCCATAGGGGATATTCAATTCCGTTCACCTCCCTCCCTCGTATCCTTCCCCTTACCTGGTCCCTCTTCGGGGACTCCTCTCAGGAGATACCCCTCAGAAATAAATCGATCGACTTCTCCATCTAGGGGCTATAGAGGCAGTACATGAACCATGCCAGGGAAGGAAGTTCAGCTCTACTTATTTCCTAACCCAGAAACATATGGGGGCTGGAGACTGATCCTAGACCTCCGCAAACTAAACAAATTACTGTGAAAGCAGTGATTCATGATGATCCCACTGACTTGAATCATACCAGAACTGGACAGAGGGGACTGGTTTACAGCCCTCGACCTACAAGATGCATATTTTCGCATTGATACATCCTGCCCACAGATGCTATTTGAAATTCACAGTTGGGAATGTGCATTTCTAATACAAAGTCCTACTTTTCGGTCTATCCTTGGCACCATGGGTCTTCTCAAAGGTCCTAGCGGTAGTAGCGGTATATCTTCAGCGTCAGGGGGTTGTCATCTTCCCATACCTAGATGATTGTCTGATAAAGGGCTGTTCCAGAATGGAAACTGAGGATCTGATACTAAAGCCTAACGACTTTTCAACTGCTTACGTCTATTAATAAACTAGCAGAAGTCGACTCTCAATCCAGTTCAAGACTTGGAATTCATAGGGGCACGACTCGACTCCATATCAGTCAGGGCATATCTGCCACAGCAAAGATTCGATACGTTACACGACATTGTCACTACCCTACTCCTCAGCCCCAATATGTTGGTGCATACCTGCCTTCAACTCATGGGCCATATGGTGGTCACCACCTACGTGGTCTAATACAGGGCATCCCCACTATGTTGCCCCGGTATACATCCATTCCACACTAAAGTCATCGACTTTTCTAGGAACTGATGTTAAAAGTCCTCCCAGTCCCTGCTATAAGTCGTGCAAAACACTCCCCCCAATTTGCTTATATGGAAGTCAGCCGCGGGGAAAAAATTCCCTGCTTTAAGTTGTTTCACTATAAGTCCAAGTTTTGTGGAACGTATCTTGGACTTATAGCAAGGATGGCCTGTATACAGGCCTACACGTCCGAGCCCTGCAGCACTGGCTGATCTCGGTCTATACGCCATCATGGCATTCTCTGCACAAGGCAGTTGTTATACCCAGACATGGCCTGGAATCTCTCAGATAGTGGATATTCCCCAACAGTCTACTCAAGGGGATACCCTTCTTTCAGCCAGAGCCATCAGTTGAGATTACAACCAATGCCTCACTTGTAGGGTGGGGCATGCACCTACAGCACCACACAGTGCAAGGTAAATGGTTACCACACGAAGCACTATTCCACATTAAACTTCTAGAGCTTAGAGTGGTCAGGAATGCATGCAGGCACTTTACCTCATCTGTCACCAACAGAACCGTCCGTATTCTTACGGACAACACGACCACCATGTTCTACGTAAACAGGGAGGAGCACATTCCCGATCTCTCAGTGTGGAGGCGGTCTGCCTTTGCGACTGGTGTGTCCAGCATAGGGTCACACTAAAAGCAGCATATTTACCAGAAACCAGTGACACTGTGGCGGACGCTTTGAGCAGCAAATTTGCTAAGGATCACAATTGGGAACAGCACTCACAGGTGTTAGATTCCATCTTTTGCAGGTGGAGTTATCCAACAATGGACCTTTTTGCAACTGTAAGGAATTCCAAATGCTCTCTCTCTTGCTCCCGGGCAGGACTGGGGAAGGGATCCAGGGGAGATGCATTTATGATCCCATGGGACGAACCAATTTACTATGCCTTCCTGCCAATACCACTGATCCCAGAATCCTGTGTAAGATCTGTCTGGACGCAGCCCAAGACATTCTAGTGGCCCCATCCTGGTCCAGACAGATCTGGTTCTCATACCTATAGTACATGTCCATCGACTCACCCCACCCGCTCCCTCAGTGGCACAGTCTCCTCTTCTAGAATGCCAGTAAGCTACTGCACCCAGATCCACACACCCTTCATCTCCATGCCTGGCTCCTGTCTGGTTCCGAGGTGCAGAAGCCACCTGCTCTGAGCAAGTAAGACACGTCCTCCTTCGTAGCAGGAGGCAAGCCACTAGAAAGACTTACCAGCAAAGATGGAAACGCTTCACATCCTAGTGTCAGAGACAATTCAGTCCAGACAAATCTTCAATCCATGCAATAATTGACTACTTATACGGCTTAGAGTGAAGGCCTATTAATGTCTTCCATAAAAGTACATTTGTCAGCTGTTCCTGCCTTTCACGACCGCATAGAAGGGTCATCGGTGTTTGTACAGCCCATGACGAAAAGATTCCTTAAAGGCCTCCAGAACCTCTACCCACCTCATAGAATACAGATACCCTCGTGGGGTCTGATTTTGGTTCTGGAGACCCTTATGAGATCCCCTTTTGAGCCCATGACCACATGAGGGTCAGTGAGTTAATATGACCACCATACATGGTCTTTGCTAAAGATAAAGTGACTTTCAGACCACATCCAGCCTTTATACCAAAAGTCAACACCTGCTTTCACATTAATGAACCCTTAGCCTTACCTGCATTTTTTCCAAAGCCACATCAATCACCTACACACGCCATGCTTCCCACCCTCAATGTCAGAAAGGCTTTGGCTTTTTACATCGACAGAACTCGGATGTTTTGCAAGTCCCCACATCTGTTTTTCTATTGCGAACTATTCGAGGGGCAACCCAATTTCCACACAACGCACTTCTAAGCTGATAGCGGGTTGCATCCTCGAGTGCCACTCCCTTGGTAACAAACTGCTAAAGACAGCACCAAGAGTATACTCCACCCGTGCTACAACAACATCCATGGCATTCCTTAATGGGGTTCCTCTCAAAGATGTTTACTGGGCAGCCACCTGGTCATCAGACAATACGTTCTCAAAGAATTATGCCATCATGCCCCAACTGGTAGCTGACACATCAATGGCTAAGGCGGTCCTATTTGCTGCTATGAAGCAGTGACCCCAAGTCCCACCAGCCTCAGCGAGCACTGCTTTATAGTCACGTACAGTGGAGCACCCACGGGGACATCACCTGAAGAAGAAAAGGAAGTTACTCACCTCGTGCAGTAATGACTGTTCTTTGAGTTGTGTCTCCATGGTGCTCCACGACCCTCCCTTCCTTCCTGCTACTTGGAGTTCCATTGCTGTGCGATAGAAGAGGAACTGAGTAGAGGGGGTCGGGCCATGCTCAAGTGTCAAAATGGCAGCAGCACGAGGTGCTGCTGCGCATGCACAGCCCGACTGCTAACTGCAATGAAAAAGTCTCCAATCCTGCGGCTCCAGGGAAGACCTGTCACTTACAGTGGAGCAGCCGCGGGGACACGCACCTCACAGAAATCATTATTGCATAAAGTGAGTAATTTCCTTTTCTTATTTGCAACTGGCCTTTGTAAATGTGTTTGTAATATTAAACAGTAGCAACTTGTGTTGCTGTTCTACTTTCCTAAAAGGTTATTTTTTTTTGTTATATATGTTGTAACTGAAGACACTAATATACTTATTTCTGGGAGAGGAACTGGTGATTTTTCAGCAGTGCGCCAGATCTCTGTAATCCAGGTAGGTACCATTATGCAGGACTTGGACATCACCCACGTTTGACTGACATTAGAACTATAAACATTTTGTACCTAATGTCTGTCTATCTCTTGGGTCATCTTAGCTCAGCAGCAAATATAATTAGTCCTATGAGCTCAGTTTAAATTCCAGTTACGCTTACTTTTAAAATTAGATCTTTATTTTTATTTCCAGGAAATTCATAAGAAGGTAATGTCCCTACAGTTCAGTGAATGTCACACTAAGATTCGTCATGTTGATGCACATGCAACCTTGAGTGATGGTGTAGTTGTGCAGGTCATGGGGGAACTGTCTAACAACGGGCAACCAATGAGGAAGTTTATGCAAACCTTTGTTCTAGCTCCAGAAGTAAGTATGTATTGGAACGTGATTGCCTTGAAATTATGAAAACTGAGACCCTCAGATTTTAATGCCTTCCTCTGCAGCATGGGGCAAAGTTCACTTGCAGGTATAAACTAGTGTAAGTGATAAATTCTCTGTAATATGAAGTCTTTCCCTCAAAATGTGAGAATTGAAGTAATTCAGCCAGAGGCTGGGGTCTATTACAGGAGTGTATGGGGAAGGTTAGTAGATGATCGTGATGGTCTCTTCTGACCTTCAAGTGTGAGAAGCCTGTTCTTGTAGCTAGAATCTGCTCATTAGATGGTAAATGCTGTAGTACTTCATAAGGCCCTGACTTTTATCGACTTAGCCCACAGGTTGTAATTAAATGTAGTTTGTTCCTTTCACAAAATGAGTTTCACAGTTTAGACTTAATCTTATTCAACTCAGTGCACTCTTGTAGTGTTTGAGTAATGCAAAGCTAATATATATTTGGGGTAAGCGACACAGACCATGACTTACTGCATTTCTATGTCAGGATCATATAAAAAAAATAAATTCCTAATACTTGTATTCCTTTTTACTAGAAACCTTTATTCAATTCCTTGAACTTTGGGGTGCTGTGTAAAATGTACCTATTTGAGTAGCTCGTTTAACTGATAATCTTTATTTTCCCTAAGTAAAAGCAAAAATAAATGCCTGTAATTTAAAATTGCTGCAAGTCAAATAGCCTTTTTGGAAGGAAGTATCCATGAAATCAATGAAATTTTATATGCAGTAATATAAAAGCATAAATCCTGAGTGTTTAAACTGACAACTTTACCTTAAGTCTTGAAGATTTTTTACTGATATTTTGGTCACAGCTATAGGATTTGGTTAAGAAAAATAGCCACTTACCCATCATTAATGCGGATTTGTAGACGCCAAAGATTTTAAAAGAACTGAACTTTATATAATTTTGCTGGTGCTCATATTATGCTCCACTAGAAACGTATATTTGAAGTTAGGAGTGAGGTCACAAAGCTTACAGAGCTAGTCAGTCAGCTGTAAAGACCAGACATCCATCTGTTCAAGTCACTTATAAATGTGTACGCTTTTCCCTTCCACAGGGATCTGTTCCAAATAAGTTCTATGTCCATAATGATATATTCCGCTATGAAGATGAAGTATTTGGAGATTCTGAGGCTGAACTTGACGAAGGTGAGAACTTGATTTCTGTATACTTTGTGTTCGTTTGTACTTCTCCATTTTCCTTGGCAAATAGCCTCTTGAGTTTCACATGTCTTGAGACAAAGACAAATAAGCATTTTCTCGTATTCTCTTCTGTATATTGCATGTAATTTTTGTTAGTCTTAAGTTTTATAATTCTATTCAGAACGTGTTTTGTAGGACCCAGTATAGATTGTGTATTGCTCAAGGACTAAATCTTGCGTCTGAGAGAAGCTTAATCAAGAATGAAAACAAAATGAGCAACAGTGAACTTGGAAACTGAAATATCACTTCAGCTTTGGAAGCTTAGCTATAATTTGTCAAAAGACATGTCAGTTAAGCAAGTCAAAGATTAATTGAACATTTTACTCACCACTGTGACCTTAGCCTGTAGCTGAATCAGTTGTTTGAGTGTGAGGGGACAGTCTTCCACTTCTCATTTTAAAAATTCAGCTTTCCACAAAGTATGAATCTTCTGTTCTGAGGCTATCCAGCAGCGATTTGCAGAGGTAGTTTCTAAATTAGCACCTCTAGCCACTTGCTAGTTTATTAATGGGCAATTAAGAGCAGGGTCTCTGTGTGAAGAGTGTACACTAACCTTAATGCAGTTATTACCAGTGGAGACACTCACTTTCTCTTTTTTTGGGATCCAAATATTTGATGCCTGCCTATGGTATAGTTGTACCCCTTGAGTGCACTCAGCTCTTTCCAACTGCTAAAGGCCAGATGGGGCTGCATCTCCTCATTGGCCAAATTTTTAAAAAATAGTCACCTTAAACAAGTAATCAACTAATGGGGTATGTTCAGGGTTAAATGTGTAGTTTTATTTCAGTCACAGTAGCTGGGTGAGATGCAGCATTTCTAATCTCACTCTTCTCCACTGCTAATTGCTTTAGTTCTGTGACCTACTGAAGTCCGGGTTCATTTTGTCTGCCTCCTTGCCTGAGTAATGCTTCCAGTCCATACAAACCTATCTTATACTTGATGTGCATGGGTAGTAGAGAAATTCACAGCCTGCATTGCCAGAGAGACTGCTGGCTCGCTCCTTTCTGAGGAGCCTTAGAAGGCAACTTGGACCAGACTAGAGAGTTTAAATACATCAGTCGTTGGACCTTCCTTGGCAGCCAAGTCTAGGGTCAAGTTGAAGACTGGGTTGTACTGGTGATAGACCGCTAAGAAACCCAGCAAGTCTGGAGATCTGTTGGGTATGAAGTCATCTGCTTCCTCAGTAGTATTGAGAGAGGTGTAGAAAGAGACTTACTTCCCCTTCTCCTTCTGCCGTCTTGATGCCAAAATATTATTTAGGAGTGTCAGTAAAAATAAGATTTTTTTTCATTTTTAAAATTTGCAATTTTAAAATGAGATTTTAATCTTTTTT
The DNA here is from genome assembly GCA_030068395.1 of Apalone spinifera. NCBI lineage: Eukaryota > Metazoa > Chordata > Testudines > Trionychidae > Apalone > Apalone spinifera. The sequence goes on from JANRFK010001234.1 coordinate 5,418,570, forward strand.
TTTAAGATGAAGTGCTGTAAAAGGGGGCATAGACACTACTTTTTATTTAAATCGAGTCAATTAAGGACAGGCTTAAGCTCAGCTGAAATAAGCCACTTTTAAGTCAATACAAAAATGCGCACTCAGGGCTTTGCACCCATCTAACTAACCTGAAAGTCAATGTGAGTTTGGGTATAGAAAAACCCTAGTGGTTTATGCTACATCAAAATGTTCCCAAAGGAAAAAGTGGTTTTGAAAGTCCATTTCCACCAATCTTCTTTTTTCTGAACTACACATTAACTTTGATACTGTCACTTGCAAGGGAAATTGTTTAATATTCTCTTTTATCAACCACATATATCAAGGTGTTGGTTGTAAAGCAAAACAAGCAGCTTGGTATTGCAGCGCCTGTAGTTTTTGTGGAAATGTGAAGGTGAAGGCTCTCCTTGGAGAGCTTAATGGGTCTTCTGCCCTTTTCTATGCTAAGTGTCTTGCTTACGGGGGTGAAGAATGACTTTTAGTTGTCTCTTGTTACACATCCTGGTTTTGTGTTAATGTCCATTGTTTTGTGCCATGAAACTGCTTTGTACCAAGGAAATGGACTTACTGAATCTGTACTAGCAGGAATGAATGTGCTTCAAAATGTGCTTGATATTTGTTTGAATATTGATCACAAATCTTGCTTTGTCCATCAGACTCGGAAGAAGAGGTGGAAGAGGAGCAGGAAGAAAGGCAGCCATCCCCTGAGCAAGTGCAAGAGAATACAAGCAGTACATACTATGAAAGCCACCCTGTAACGTAAGCAGTTCATGCTTAAACAGTAGAAAATACTTTGCTTTGGCTGCTTACTCCTGAATACACTTAATTCCCTAAAATATCTGTTTAACCAAACTAATGCACGTATGGCCAGAACTGGGTGTGCCAAGCTTTGTTTAGATGAAATAGCTATGTTTGTGGGATATTGTAACTCATGATTTTTAATCTTAGCTCTGGTCTGTAAATGTGACATGCATTGAGATTGGAATTAAAATCCAAGTCAGTATGTGTTGACACCTTAAGATATTCCTTTATATAATAAAATAAGGGTTACAACTCTCTACAGTAGCACCTAGAGGCTCCCACTGAGATCAAGGCCAAATTACACCAGGTACACAGTAAGTGTGTGCTTTCCCTGGCCATTTAAAAATCTAAATAAGACAGGCAAAAGGTCAAAGAAGAGAAACTTTATTCCTGATTTACAAATGAGGCAGTTATGCACCAAGGATTGAGCACAAGATTTTCACGAGAGCTCTGTACCCTTTCAGACACAAATAGCTGGTTGGTATCTCAGAAGAGCTGAGATGCTGGATATCGTGCTCTTTTGAAAACTCCATAAGTGTGTCACTAGGGGCTGGGCATTTATGAAAATGAATATATTTAGTTGCTGCAGTGTCAAGAAATTAGGTAACTGGCCCAAGGTAGGGAAACATGACACTGCTGAGAATTGAACTTGTGTCTTAAATCCTAGTCCATTGCCTTGACCACAAGACTATATTAAATGTTTCTTTAGATTTAATTAGACCCTCAGTGCTACATTTACAAATGTTTGTCTTCATGGATGGTTGCGCAAATGTTACTGATGAGTATTTAACAAACAATTCTGTTCATGTCCAAGAAGGAGACTGTTCCCTTTCTCAACTGTGGGCTGTTACAGGGATAATGGGATGTAATACTAAATTTATTTGAGGACTTATCTCTCTTACGCTGAGCTCATCTCTTACGCAGAGCAGAAAAATAAGGTGCTATTGTGCATGGGGTTTTTTGTGGTTTTGGTCTCTACGCTAGAATTATGCCTCAGATTTGTATTTGTAACTAGCTTTTTTGTAACACTCATAATGAGATGGGAACTATACATTTGCATATCTATAGTCAATGCAGGCACCATTTACAGTCCTGGTTTGCTGGTTCTCTTGCCAGATCTCTTGCCATTTCTAAGTGTCAGTTCTCCAGTTTTTCAAATCCAGTCCTTACAAGTGATACAGGCATATTGGGGGTTTGATACTATTCACATTGTACCTAATGGTGAAATTCATCTTGACTTCAATAAAACCATAAGATAGGGGACAAAAATTCTCTGCCTGTACTACAATGTACAGGATGTCATGGTAAAAAGTTGAAAACTTATCTGGGGGAAAAAAAGAAATGGTGCATGTTAGCAACACTTCATAGTAAATGCCTTGTACTTGATGTTGAACAAAATGCCTGTATTTATTCTAGTAATGGAATGGAGGAGCCTTTGGAAGAATCGTCTCATGAACCTGAGCCGGAGTTAGAATCTGAAACAAAAACAGAGGAGCTGAAATCTGAAGTAGAAGAAAAGAATCTCGAAGAGTTAGAAGAGAAGTCTCCATCCCCACCTCCTGTAGAACTTGTTTCTCTACCGCAAGACCCACCAAAGGTTAGTTAAACTTTAACTCTGTACACCTAGGTGAAGATGGTAATACAAAACACTGACTGTTCAGTGTTAGCTGAATGGGAGCTGCTTTCTCAAGTGTCAAATTGATAGATTTTTTTTCAATGTCCTGCTCTGTGAACCACAACAATAAAACAAGTTCACTTGTCAAAAAGATTTTTAAGAGATTAATGTGAACTGCTGTACAAATGATCTGTTTTAAATATAGTGCTCTGCTTAAAAGTATGCGTGTGGATTGTTATGAGCTTAAACCTTTTTAAAAGTATCATTGGCTGAAAAATATCTAAATGAATTTAAGTGGGAGTCACTACCCTACTCTTCACCTGCAGGATGACTAGCAGGATAGCTGTAAAAATGAATCTGAGGGTGTTAGCTGTCTCCCTGTAGGAAAGCCGTATTTTAAAAAAACCATGCGCCGTCTAGTATGGTTAGTTTGAAAGAGATGGGGGAAGCAAATAGAAACCAGGTAGAGATCCCTTAGTTCAGCATGCGTCTTGAATACTATCGGTCCTTGTCTCTTTTCCTATTTAGCTCTAACTTTTGCCTTCCACTTCTTTCTTTTTCTGCAGGAGACAAATTTAGGACCAAAACTTTAGCCTGTAGCCATAATGGTTTTGTCTATCAACTGTTGTCTTTCAGAAAGTGATGATTTGGGGGCATTCAGAGAACTGGGGTTCTGTTGGGTAGTGTACCTGAGTATACTATTTGTTCTTCACCATTGGAGAGATTGGACAGTTACAACTGCAAACCCTTAAATATCTGTCTTATTGGCATTGTTTATATTTGTAATCCTGGTACAATGATTACTGACAGCTTAGTTTTGAATCAAAAATATATTTTCAGCAGGACTAGTTTCCCTCTAGGAATGTCAGTGGTTTGCCATGATTAGTAGCCTAGGTTTGTTGCATTTCTGCAGGCTTTCTCTTGGGCTTCAGTGACCAGTAAAAACCTGCCTCCTAGTGGTACTGTTTCTTCCTCTGGAATTCCACCCCATGTTAAAGCACCAGTCTCACAGGTAATCAATCTGTGAACTCCTTGGATTGTCTCATTACCTCTGCAAATACTTTAGTGTTTTAAACTAACAGATCAAATTGTAATGACTTAAATTGCACAAGTTCACTATGTTTTAAATGTTAATGCACGCACTTTAATGTTGCAATTAAAAATTAAGACACATACACTTAACAGGTGTGAGTTCTGGGTGGTGGTGAGAAATTTTAAGTCTGTTCACATGTAATCAAAGAATGACACTTCTAAATTTTCTGACATTGTTTGTAAATTTATATGCAACAGTTAATTTTATTGTAGTATGTACCATAGGGGTCATTTATTACCAAAACTACCAATCCAGTTATCCTGCCAGTGGGGAATGAAATTGTTCCTTTTGAGAAAGGAACAGAGCCTCTCTTAGTGAAGTGAGGTTTCACTGCAAAAATAAATACTTAAACTCTCAATTTTATATTTATATGGATGAACTGTACTGCTATGGAACCCTGTACCAACTTATGACTGTGAAAGAGGTGGGAGGGTTCGCCTTTGCTTGCTAGCAGTTATCTAATCCAGTTCCCTGAATTTTTGTGCCAGGGTAGTAGTACGTAACTCAGAGACCAAAGACAAGAGGAAATGCCTAGTTGATGGGGACTTTATAGAGAATTTCATTTCCCCTAGAATTTCTTGTCCTATCCAAAAATGTACTTTAAATTGTGGAGGTGGTTTGAAAAAGTTAGTTCCTTAATAACCTAATGGGTTACTTGTGGTAGCTCGTTTCTAAACTTTAATTGGCCATAGTTTTCAGTAGGACAGTTCAAGTACCGTTGTTGTCTCAGCTGTAACCACCACCAATTTTCTCCATTTTATTGTCTCAAGGAGGAGACTGGCTAGGACCATGCTTCTGCTAACTGCCCATGAAATGCTTGTGTGATGCTGCCTTCTACTTGACAAGGTTGCCATGGAAATTGGACACTGCCTTTGTAATGATTAGGAAAAGCTAGTTAGTTTTAAACTGCTATGGATGTGCTTTGAGCACTGAGGGAATACTTGAGCAATAGAGACAACCACTCTTGTTTGCATAGGACAGTGAGCTTGTGCCTAAACAGAGCCTAAAGCTGCTTCCTTATGTCCATTCAGTTTCAGTTTAGAGAATGCTTTGCACTCTTATTTGAGCACTTTGAAATATTTATACTTGTCAACAAGAGCCAGACCATCAAGTGGAGCGTGTCACCATCTCCTTCCATCTTTCACTATATTTTCCATGTATATTTTACCAATAACAGAAGGCATGTTGTATTTTGTGTGCTTTCAGTAGGATTCTGTATTTTAATGTCTGCTCAGAAGTCTTCAGATAGCACCAAAGGAGGCTTTTAAGGTGGGGTTTTAATGCCATTTTTTCTTTTGGGATGTAGATGGATACATCCCTCTAGAACTACTTTTATGTGCTGCTTAAATCAAAGCGTGGAGGGTTGGTGAGAAAAATAGTTAACTTATTCAAAGGGGCATTTACAAGCAGTAGCACCTCCTTTTCCCTATCTTGTTTCAGGCTGTTCACATCACAAGTACTCTTGTTTATGCAAGCAGAATTATTGTTAGACTTACAAGCCCCACATAATAGTGAATGTGGGGGGAACGCTTAACTTTCACATAAAGCACCTATTAGAACTCCATCTCTTTAAATAAGCAGCAATTAATAAGAACTGTTTTAGATTTTGACTAATTACTTTTGAGACAGTCTGCTAGTATGCGGCTTGTAATATTCAGCCTGTAGTACCTGAGCACTGATTTCCCTTTCCTCCTTTGATATTCACTTTTTATTTCTGAATATAGCGTAGGGGATAACCTAGGCTTTGTGCTCACTGTTGAGAGAGGGTGTGTGTTTCACCTCAGTGTAACTAACGCACATGAGCTATCTCCAGGTAAAAAAAACACAGAAGGCATGGCATTATACCCTGTATATGTTGACCGTGCCTACTTTTCTTTATGGTGAAGCTTAACCACCAAGCCTTCATTGTAGTTTTGTTTTCTCTTTGGGCTAGCTCTCATGTATTACACTGTGGTAAAAACCACATCTTGCCTTCACTGCCAAGAAGAGACCTTAAACATAGTCTCATCTTTCATTTGAGTTGAAGCAATGCTTACCTGTCAAGGAAAAAAGATTAAGTAGTCAGTAATTTTGTATTTAATTGAGAAATTGTTTGTTCAAACCAGCTCTGCTTTTGGTGACAGTGTTGTTGCCTTCATGTTTCCAGAAACAAACTTAAAAGCTTTTTGAACTGTAACAGGGCTTCTTCCTCTTCAGGACATATGTGGATGAGATTTTTCTGAGTATAATAAGGATGCAGAGATAATACCTTTTGAGGCAGATGAGTGAATATTTTAGTCTGGAAGGTTTCTGAAAAAACTGGTTGGTTCTTTTGAGTTCAGGAATTATTAGATGGCCAGCTCAGTGAATATCCTAAATCCACATGACCACGGGGGGCATCCTGGATCGATATTGGATGTCTAAGCCTCTGTTTGGCTTAATTTTTCTTGTTGTGTACTAGTAAGAATCAAGGTGAGTGATTGGAGAAAGTCAGCATAGAGACAACGTTGTAGCCAGCCGAGATTCTAATCTGTGTCCATCCACCTTTTTTTCTTTTGCAATATCAGTGTGGCAGGCATCTCATCCTCTGGGAAAGACTTTAAACCATAAGAGTCAGAAGTCTTCCAATGCAGATCCATTCTGTTTTCCCAAAAATGTGGCCCTCTTTGGGGAATGTTTGTCTTCGATACATAACATGTTAAAATGTTGAGGGCAAATACATCTTCTGGGCTAGCTTCTTGTGCTTTTTTTTGTCTTTGGAATTCAAGTAAGATGACCATCACAATAGCAGACATTTAGTTGTCGTCATCGTCGTCCTCATCGGGCCCTGTTTGGTCGCCATTTCCTTTCTTGTGGATTCTGGGAGAGTAGAGGCATTTCATCTTCTATGGAGTCTCTGATCATAGGCTGAAAAAACTACAGCCTTATAACTGTGTTTAATGGACATGACCAGAAACAAATATTTTGCTGATAATTTTACATTTCCAAGGAGAGAGGGATGTATTCCCTCTGTCAGGCACATTGTAAAAATATTTTTCTCTGGCTTCCAGTGTAGTTCATGTGCTTTCCAGCAGTTCTCAGTTGCCAGGACACTACTAATCTCTCACAATTCGGCTGGATGTTAGCTACCACTAGTGCATCCCTTCTCCAGTGTTATAAAAGTCTGTATGTCTTGTGCTGAAAGGCTGATAGTTTGGTCTTTCTGGCCTACTTATTATAAACCACACTCTGCTGTCTGGTAAGGCTAGCCCGCTATTGCTTTGAGCAGAGATGCCCTACTTGTTGAGAATGTATTTGAGATTGCATGATTTAGCAGGTAAAGACTGTCTGTTTCTCATGCAAGCTTTCCTGAGAGCAGGGTAGCTTGCTGAATTCGAGAGAGAAAAAATCTGAGACTGCAATAAATATTCTATAATAGGGAGCTAGGAAGATAATGAGCTACTGCTTTTGTGCATATAACTTCTTACACATTAAAACTTCAGGAAAATAATTTCATAATGGTGCTATTGTGACCCAGGAGGAACTGCTACAAAAGTAGATGCCAGCCTTATATTGAAGCCAGCTTTTATGTAATTTTATAACAAGAGTGTTGCCTGCAAAAGCTCATGATACAATATAGATATAGAGGTAGTCCCTAATGTGCTACAGGACTACTCCTTTTTAAAGTTAGGCTAACACTGCTACCCCTCAAACTATTTAATTGTACGTAATTCTCATAATTAAAATGGTTTAGTCCAGAAATGTTGGCAAGAAAGTGGCTGGTAGAGTACCACTTCAGTGGTAAAATGGGTGATCGGTTAGTCTTCAGTGTAATATTTCGGCACCTAACAAGTGATCTCTCCCAGAAAAGTCTTGCCAGAGCCCAAATATTGGGATTAAGTCACCTAGTGTCAGAGTTGGAGTTACCGAAGGGGAAGTGGTGGGAAGAGGATGAAATCTCTCCTTACTGTCACTTGCTTTTGACCCAGTATGCGATGGTGCCTATGACCATTCTTTTAGTGTAATGCCCCTTTTGCAAGTTCGGTCTGCGAGCGCACCTTTGAGACTGATATTTGTTTGGCTAGTACAAGTGAATTGAATGCTTGTAAATGAAGTCACCTAGCTTACTTGCTTGTTCTGTGGCTTCCTACCACTTTTTTGAAGGCAGTTATATGCAGAAGCTAGAGAAAATTTCATGTTTAAGGGCTGAAGGTGTGACATTTTTATGGATAGTGGGGTGATTTCTGTGTGCTCCCGTGTGGATGGCAGGCTTGGCATAGAGAGAAAAGGAAGCTGTCTAACTTCCGTACTGTAAGAATATTTACCTAAGGTGTAGTTTCTCTTACAATCTTCTCCCACAAGATGATCTATTTAAAGATTTGGAAACTTGCTTTCTTTTAATGATAGTATGTAGCTTATCTGTAGTTGATGTGCATTCTGGAAGAAGAACCCTCCAGGTAGACAGTAACTAATGGTTTCTCCCATACATATTAATCTGGGTCTAGTTTGTGCAGTCCAAGGTTGGCACAGGAAATGTTGCAGACATTTCTGGTTTTTGTTCGGTTTCTGCCTATTTCTTTGTACCAGTTTTGGGCACCTGTTCATACTTAAAATTATGGATCTGTTTGGGTCTCAGTTTTGTGCCTGGTCAGTTGCAGATAACTCCCTCTGACCATGCCCTTGGGCAACATAAGATTAGCAGGAGAAATCTTAGTCCTGATTCTGAGAGGTTTGTGTGCTCTACCGGCTGGCAGAGCAAGCCCTGCAGTCCTGGATTGGTACAGAGGAACTTGTAGAAAATGTCCATGTATTCCCAAACACTAATCACAGGGATCTGAATCATCCAGAGTTGTTGCTATGCATGCTAGTGATGTGAGCATTGTTTTTATTTCAGCTTTCATTTTGTATGGGCTGTTTAATAGTGTGTGTGTTCTTCTTTCAGCCAAGAGTTGAAACTAAACCTGAAGCCCAGTCTCAGCCAACCAGAGTGCGCGAGCAGCGTCCAAGGGAGAGACCAGGTTTTCCGCCAAGGGGACCGAGACCAGGTAAGCTTTAGTTCCATGTGCAAAGATAAGAACCTACGTATCTGTTACCATTGGAATTGAAAGGATTCTTGCAATGGCTGGTTGGTACAGGAAATCCTATACCAAACAGACCTTTGGTCCATCATGTTTGATGCCCTGCTTCTGGTATTGGTATGTACCTGACGTTTAGGAAAGAAAAAATCCTTTATCCTCTGCAACTAGGGGTGGAGGAATGTAGGCCTTCCTGAGTCCTGTTTAGTGATCACTGCTTCAGAGCAACTGATCACTAAACAGGGCCTTGGAAAGCCTACATTCCTCCACTCCTAGTTGCTGAGGATAAAGGATTTTCTCTTTCCTAAAAGTCAAGCACATGCCAATATTAGAAGCATGGCATCAAACAAGATGGATCTCTTTGGGGTGTGTGTGTGTGTGTGTGTGTGTGTGTGTGTGTGTGTGTGTGTGTGTGTGTGTAAAAAATCCTTTTTTAACATTCTTGAGTTAGTTGCTTCTATAATGCATCAAGCAACTTCTTCAGATTGCTTAATGCTTGCTCAAAAACTCTTGAGGCTAAGAGTTGGTTGCTTCTTAATTTTGAATGTCCTCTAATATATGTTGAACAGAGAGAATGTGTTTCTCCTTCCTGAACAAAATCCCTTTGCTTGTGTGTTATCAAATGGCAAATGTCATTCATTCTATTGTAGCTTCTCTCTGGACATAGTTGATGGTGGTTTCCCCTCAAATACTGCTCTGTTTTTGCTGCCTCATTTCCTTCTGTCAGTTTATAACATAAGCAGTCTTACTAATGCATCCCAGTCAACTCTTAATCAGCACTATTCATAAAGCATCCATTGAGCTGTGTATAACATCTTAAGTCCGATGGGGATACACTAAACCAAGCTACACACAATTTTGAGATGTAGGCTAACTTGCAGTCATAGTGACACTATAGGATGTCACCTCTGGGTACTAAAATTCAAGTTCTGGCAAAGGTCTAATGAAATGATTTGACCTCTTTGCTAAGAGACCCTCTCTGCAGCTTGGAACAGTAGATTCTTTGATCAAAGGCACAGAATTAAATGTTGCAGATGAGTTTAGGGCTTTTATACAAGAGAACTATGCACTTGTTTTTAATGTTGAAACTGCTTCAGATTCTAGCATTAACTAAACAACTGTTTTCAAAAGTGGCTTAAAATGGGGGCAATTCTGATTTTGTGGAAACCATCCTTCCTGAAACAGGTGTATGCTAGCATTTTTTACAATAGTTGAAGTTGGTGCAGTTGTCCCAGATTAATGTACGTCCCAAACTTTTTAGTATACACACTATTCATGGCTGTTGTGCAATCATTTCCTTTGTTCCAACAGCACTAAAACTACATGTGTTTAAGAGGTCTAGAAAATATTCTAATACCTGTTAAAAATCAGACTTCCTTTTTTAGACTTGATCTATACCTTACGCGCGCGCACACAAATATCTATCTTCGTAGAGGTTGCACGTGTAGGCAAAATAGTCATTAAATTGTGCATCTCTGCTGTTGCATGACTCAGAACAGATCTTTGTAAAGTTGACTTTTCAGCTGGGATTTTGGGAATTCTCAGGTCACCCCTCTGTGTTCATTTCAAGGTGTACATTGACTGGTAGTTGCTATAATATAACTGTCTGCTATGGTGTGTTTAGTTAATTTGGATATATGCAATTAGTTCCCTTCGAGTTCAGTAGACCTATATCCATGTCACAACCACTTAGGTAAATATATTGGCAGTCTTAGTTGAGACCAGGGATTTAAAACATACAAGATTATCGTTTTACCTATAACTGGGTAGATACAGGGGTTGGAATGCAGTATTGCACAAGCTTGCTCTATCAGCTGCTTCAGGGAAAAACATTCAGAGGGATTAATCCAGTGCAGTGGTTCCCAAACTTTTTGGCATTATGCCCCCTTTTTGATTTTTGAGAAACCCTCACTAACCCCCTCCCCTCCCCCCCCAAAAAAAGCAGCAAAAGTTGTTGAGGGGGGGGAAAAATCCCTGACCGGGGCTGAAAAACAAAAATAGCTGCAAAACTTGCAGGGGAGCTTGGTGGCCTTCTCCCCCCCACCCCTCCCAGTTTGGGAACCCGTGATCTAGTGCATTGAAAACTGAATTAAGACACCTAATAACCACTGTTGGGGGCCTATGGCAACTATCCTGTGCTGCTGAACTTTTGCTGTGAGAACAAAACTCCACATGCTAATTATGGCTGTTTTAACAGCATGAAAGTAAAAACAACGCTAACTCCTTAAACATCAAGTAATGCAAGTTAGAAAAAGACAAAGCTAGCACAGAGACTTCATTTTCAAGAATCCCTAAAAGGTGTGGTAGGCAGTAAGGAAATAAACTTGAACACTCTCAGAACTCTGATATCCGAATCCACTACAGTGCTAACTGCTGAGAAGTTGCTTAAATACAAAGTGAAGTTTGTCCTCTGAAAATTTTCTGATATATGCTGAATTGTTATAGGGATTTTCAATAAAGTTCTGTAAATCAGACTGGGGAGGGAATTTTACCAAGACTTTGCCTGCTATAAATAGTTGAAAAATGGGAAGGGATAGTAAACTTGGTATTGTCTCATGTCATAAGATACAGAGTCAGATAATGGCCTAATAATATAGTACAGGGTAAGATCTTGTATCTCCCATTAGTCATGCACTATATTTAGGGCTGTCTATTAATCGCAGCTAACTCACATGGTTAACACAAATAATTGCAAATAAAATTAATGGAGATTAATTCTAATTGCTGCTAAAAAATAGAATACAAATTGAAATGTAATAAATATTTGGATTTTTCTACATTGTCATATATATATATATTGATTTCAAAGTACACCATACTCCATTTTGAATTACAAATGTTTGCACTATAAACAAAAGAAATAGTATTTTTCGGTCATCTCATACAAATACTGTAGTGCAGTGTCTTCATGGTGAAAGTTCAACTTACAAATGTAGATTTGTTTTGTTTGAGGGCAGTTACCTAATAATGTAAAGCTTTGTAGCCTACAGGTTCACTCAGTCCTACTTCTGGTTAAGCCAGTCTAAGAGAAACAAATTCATTTCCATTTATGTTGCCTACTTCTTATTTACAATGTTATTTGTGTGGATGCCTGTTTCAACATTTTTTAAGCTGGCATTGCAAGGTATTTTATGTACCAGATATGCCAAACATTGTCCTGTTCCTTCATGTTTTGGCCACCGATCCAGAGGATACGCTTCCATGTTTATGGCATGCGTTACCAATTTAATTCATGCATTTTTTTTTTGACTGAACTTCTTAGGGAAGAATTATGTCTCCTGTTTGTTTTTTTAACCCTCATTCTGTCATGTTTTGTGTTATGGCAGTCTGATGACCCAGGATGTGATATTTGTTTTAAGAACACTCTCTCTGCTGATTTCAGAACAGAGAAGGTACCAATATTAGATTTCTAAAGATAGCTTCTGCAGTCAACCCAAGGTTTACAAATCTGAGGTGCCTTCCAAAATATGAGGGAAGAGATGTGGAGCGTGCTTTTAGAAGTCTTGAAAGAGAAACACTGATGTGGAAACTACAGAACCTGAACCACCAAAAAAGAAAATCAGCTTTCTGCTGATTCATGATGAAAATGAACATGCTTCGGTCTGCACTGCTCTGGATTGTGGCTGAGTAGAACCTATCATCAGCACACGTCCTCTGGAATGGTGGTTGAAGCATGAAGGAACTCATAAATCTTTACTGCATTTGGCATGGATATATCTTATGAAGATGGCCACAGAAATGCGATTTGAACATCTTGTTTACAGTGTCACCTGAAAGTGAGAACAGAAGTATGGTATTATCTCTAGTAAATGTAAACTGACTTGTTTGGCTGGCTAAACAAGAAGCAGGACTGAGTATCAGTGTGATTTATGTGATTCATTTTTTTAATCACTTGACCATCCTAATTATATTGCATTCATAGAGATGGTAAGAAATGCATTCAAATCATTGTAGAATGGGAATACCTTCATTGTTGGTCCTATCTTTTCTATAGCTCAGTAGGCAAATATTAATGAGTGTTTGTGGTTGATTGTCTGTGTGAATGAAGTCTTGCAGCCATAAATTAATACAGATTATAGTTGGGCTGAAGAGGCGTAACTATGGCAGTGTTGCTACCGCTAGTCGGTAACCAAAGCATTTAGCTTTCAAAGCTGTTCTCATCCTTTGAAAGAGTAGGGCTAGAAGAAATAGCTGTGAACGTACAATAATTGTTAACTTTTCTGTTTGTTTGGACATTTACTAGAAATGGTATGACATGGATAATTTTTAAACTGGGGTCAGGTGGTGACTTTGGGACTCAAAAATAATATGAAGCATCATAAACTTTCCCATATTTATTCTAAGAAACTGTTATGGGTGTTCAGAATAAGCTGTTGCTTAATATCTCTTTCTTTGTACTATTTTGAGTTTTAGGGAAGAAGTGAACAGTTTTTACTGTAGGTTACATGTTCTGTGCTGCTGTGGTACAATGAGATGCACATTCATCTAAAAAACTGGTGGTGAAAAGTGTTGACTGCTGTTCTTAATGGGAGTGTTTCAAAAATAGTTGTCGTAGCCATGAAGTTTTTTTAAAGTTTTTATTTTAATGCTTGAAACGAGTTGGATCTCCACTTCCAGTGGATAGCTGTTGCTTCTGGTGGTATGGACAAAGGAGATAATGGATGGTAATGTTAGCAGGGAGGTTAACATTATGTTAGCAGAGAGGCCAAATTTCTCTTGAGCATGTAGATAACCTCAAGGAAACTTAATTATCAGAAAGTCTGAGATTGAGATTCACTGATGGGGAAGCTTGCATGGATACTGCCAGTGCTGGAGTGTCTTCAAGTAAGTCTCTGCAGCTGTTATTTCAGCACTGTCCATGAAGATTAAAAGCATATGCGAAAAATTAGGTATATTTGGTGGACGTGTTTCTCTTGGAAAGCAAATAGCTGAATGATATGACTTGTATCTGAAGAAAACAAGAAACTTTTGATATCCCCATTGGGGAAGATTCAATTCTGAAGGCTCTAAATAAGCATGACATCTCCAGCAGAAGATAGCTTTAGACCAAGGGTGAGGAATGGCTCAAATGAATGGATTGAAAACAGATCAGTGTGTTTGTTGCTAGATGTATTTCTCAAAAGCTGTTCAATACAAATCCTAAAACTGCTTGTGTTTTGAATGGACATAGGTCGAGGGGATATGGAGCAGAATGAATCGGATAATCGCCGAATAATTCGTTACCCGGACAGTCATCAGCTCTTTGTTGGCAACTTGCCACATGATATTGATGAGAATGAACTGAAAGAATTCTTTATGAGTAAGTGATGGGCTTCTAAATAGTTTGAAATTCATCTGCTGGGTCTAAAGAATGGAAATGAAGCTTCAACAACTGAACATAGCTTATGTTAATGTTTTATAAACAGAGTAACAAACTTGAACATTACAAAAAAAGGCTTCTTGCTGGACCCACAATATACTGAAGTTTGAATAACTTGTATTTTTATTGTGCTTTCACAGGCTTTGGAAATGTGGTGGAACTTCGCATTAATACCAAAGGAGTTGGAGGAAAACTACCAAACTTTGGCTTTGTGGTATTTGATGATTCTGAACCAGTTCAGAGAATCTTAGTTGCAAAAGTAAGTTTGGCCATGTAGTATTTACACACTTGTCATAATGAGGGAAGTGTTGCCACTAAAACATGAATGATATGAAAGCTTCAGAGGGGTAGCTAAGTTAGTCTGTAACAGGATACACTTAAACAACAAATAGTCTGGTAGCACTTTAAAGACTAACAAAACATTTAGATGATATTGTGAGCTTTCGTGGGCACAACCCACTTCAGATAACAGGAGTGTGGGAAGTCCAGATCCAAGAATAAATGAAGGGAGTGGGGAGAGAAGAGGGGGAAATGAAGGAGAGGAAGAAAAAGAGACAGTGAGTAGATAAGCTTCAGAGGGACAGCGGATTTAGTATGTAACTGGAAAAATTTAAAAAACAACAAATAGTCTAGTAGCACCTTAAAGACTAAATAGTTTTAAGAGGCCGATAAAAGCCATTAGTTTGCATTTGGAGAGGAAGATGACCAACACCAGATTCTACACAGACATCAAGAACCATTAGCACCTTCATTGTTTAATGATATGCTACCTCTAGTTCCGCACTTCACCAGATTTCAAATATCCCCTGATCAGTGATCTGAGGACCAGTACTTAGAAAAACTTTAATTTCATGGACCGTTTAATATTTTGTTGGTAGCCTGTTCTTGTTTCTCACTTCAGTTCTGTTTTTTAGAAGTTGCTATGTCCTGATGCATGTTTGTAAGTTTAAAACTGAGTTACAAGTTTTTGGTCAGCTCTTCTTTCATCACTAGCTCATAGCTGTAGTCTAGAGCTTACCAAGGGAGCAAGCTGAACTTGACCTGAAGTGCTGGAATGGGGGGAGGGAAGGAAATTACATAACTTCCAGGTTCCTTATATTTCTGCTTCCTTTAGGGATGGCAAGTTTTCCCAGACCTTTTAAATTCCTTGTCTAATCAAAGTAGCTTACTAATATATTGCAAAGCATGCTAGGGTCTCTACAGGTATGTTGGGTTAGAAGTTGTAAGTCACAAATTGTGAAATTTGGTTTTAAATTCTGTGCAATTGCACTTCTAATGACAGTGCGGTGTAGGGTTTACTGATTCCATATGTTTTAAATCGCTGGGATTTCATGAAATGGTAACTAATTTTGCCTTGTAAACATTTCCCCCTTCTTAAGCCCATTATGTTTCGAGGAGAAGTGCGCTTGAATGTAGAAGAGAAAAAAACAAGAGCTGCCCGTGAAAGAGAGACCCGAGGCGGTGGTGATGATCGTAGGGATATTCGGCGCAATGATAGAGGGCCTGGGGGTCCCCGTGGACTAGTGGGTGGTGGAATGATGCGGGACCGTGATGGAAGAGGACCTCCTCCCCGGGGTGGCATGGCACAGAAACTCGGCTCTGGAAGAGGCACTGGGCAAATGGAAGGCCGTTTCACAGGACAACGCCGCTGAAATCTTCCACTGTTGGCAGACAGTCTTGGCAGTGGTACATTATTCGTCGTGTTTGCATTCTTGTTAATTTTTTTGGCTTTGGAATGTGACACAGCCTTTTTGATCATTTCTTTGATGTGAAAAACATCCTTTGGTTACCAGTTAAATTGAGGTGGACATGCTTTCCCAAATTTCACAACAGGAGTTACACTGTTAATTTATAAATTTAGACTTGGAGAATTAAGGACAGAGAAATGACCATAAAACTATCTGCAACAAAAGTGGACTAAAGGACATGCCCAATTGAATTCAGGTCCTTTCAGTCAAAAACCCTCTGCTGCACATTTTGTGTAAGTGTTACTGTTTCTGCTTATTACTGTTGGAAACGCAATTGGTGCAATCTGTGCAATTGGAGAAGCTTGCCTTTTTTTTTCTTTTAGAACACTTGGTTCAAAACAACTAACTTGTGTTTATGCACTCATCAAAATGCACTAATGGGTACTCTAAACTCATTTACATTGACATCTACAAGAGGCATCAGGAAAAAAATCCATCCTCTTTTTCAGACAGAATAGCTTGTGAAATGTTGCAGGCTTCTGATCTGTTTGCTGTGACCAACATGTACACACACAAACCTTAACAAGACTACAAGTATATTCCAGAAGGAAACCATTTAGTGGTAAACGAAACACAGTCCAGAACTTCAAAGTTACGGTCCTGAGTACAAAACAAGTTTGATAGCTCATATCTAAGATTTTTCTACTTGCCCCTCTTCAATACAGGGATGGCTGGCTGCTCAACACACTCCTCTCCTGCCCTTTCCCCTTCTTTAAGCATTGTACAGTGAATTGTCTTTACTGTATTTGAGTTCTCTGGTAATGTAATAAGCATGATGGTGCCTTCTATTAATACATCATTCCAGTCTTGCTGGTGATTTTGTACAGTATAGTGTATGAATTGCTGTGCTGCGAAGCCAAACAGCTGCAAAATGTTTAAAGGAAATCATTGAAAAGTGGTATTAAAAATTGCAGTATCCTTAAATCAGTAAAAGTTGCTAGAATATCATTCACCTTGCTCTTCAGTTAATTTTATATGGCTTTTTGTAGAGAAGGGAAAGGGAGGGAGAAGGCAACTGAGTAGTCTCCAGATTCTTTTCTCTATCAAATGTAAAATTTTTAGGAATATGAAGGTGAAATTTCAGTGACACTTCAAAAATCTGCTACAAACTTGGTACGCTTTGCCAATTTCTAAAGTAGGCTCAGATCTGTAGATCAAGGGTAAGCTTGTTAAATAACGATACTGCAATTTTCAGAGAACAGAAAAGCAGCTCTAAGTATTTGCATTTTCCAGTTTTTTGAACTTACTCATTTTGCACAAATCTCTGAAGTGATGTCGACTTCCATCAGACTCTGAGCTTAAGGGTGGGGGGGGAGACATCCTTTTTATGTATTTTTACTTGTAGATTCTTTCATTGTGAGAGGTTTGCAATTTCCGGATTACTGTCTGCCTAGATTCACGCTCCAGTAAACGGCAAATGTAGCAAACAATTCAATCTAACTCAGTGCTGGAGAGTTCGGCAAGCACCAAGCTCTGATGCTTCAGGAAGGAGGGGGTGAAAGTGTGACCACTTAAAAGCTGCTTCTAAGCATGGAAGACCTCATTATATTGCAACTAG
This sequence comes from Apalone spinifera, assembly GCA_030068395.1. Taxonomy (NCBI): domain Eukaryota; kingdom Metazoa; phylum Chordata; order Testudines; family Trionychidae; genus Apalone; species Apalone spinifera. The sequence continues at coordinate 5,435,795 of JANRFK010001234.1, forward strand.
TAGCAAATATGGCATAATAGCCATTTGTTTCTGGATTGTGCAACTGTTTATGGTTTTCTAGTAAGCTGGAAGATGTTGCACATGTTTGTTTCTGATGTATTAGGCAAAGTGAGATTGCATCTGACTGTTTTTTCCCCAAAACTTGAGGTCTTCCATGTTTGATGGTAAGTCTTGCACTATTTCCATACGTTTTTTCTGGGACACGTTTCTCAGTTTCCATTTTTATATTTTAGTTTGTTACTCTTGCATTTTCAGATGTTACCTGGAAAAACATTACTTGAACTCCTCACCACAAAACATGACTTGACTTAAAATTGAAGCTTTTAGTCAAACTGCTGTCTTCTGTAAGCAGTTTGCCACCAGTGTTCATGTAGCTTTTAAAAATGTTAATGCTGTGCTATTGCCCTGCCATCTTCTAAATTGTTATGGCAAATGGCACTTGGGAGAAAGTCACCAAAAAGTGTAACTGACCATTAGAAGAGCTACAGAGCCATTCAGCTTTCTGGCTTGCTTCTTGTTTCAATGCCATAAAATAAAGATAATGGAACATCATACCCAGAAGTTTACATGGTGATTGTTCACCTACTGTACTGTGGATTCTTAATGTTCTTGTCCCTTTTTCAGTAAATGTACCTCTTAAAGCAAAGTAACGGATTCATTGGTCATTACTGTTAGTTGCTGATCTGTGGATGGTGGTAGTATTCTATCATTACGATCCTATTTCAACAAAGTTGGCATACCATCTTGGCTTTAGTAGGTATAAAAGACAGTGGATTACCATCTTTATTGCTGTAATGTGTTAAGCATTATATGCTAGTAGAATCTAGTTAATTGTTGCAGGTGGAAAGTATTTTTACTTTTAAGTTTCCATTCTTGAATGTGTTTTGACTAAACATACCAATAAACTACTGATGTCTGCAGCATTTATCAATGTCCCTAATTCTCTCTTGAATGTAGGTCTGTTTTGGTGTAGCTTTATTTCAGACCTTACCATGTAAAAGCCAGTTTAAAAAAAATGCATTCCTCAAACTGTTATAGGATCAAAAGCTACTCTCCTTACCTGCTTATCGTATGCTTCAGTAGAAACTACTTACCTAAATAAAGCAGTCAAGATTTGGTCCAAAGGAGGTTTTGAGCAACACCAAGGAACTCTTGGATTACGTTTGACTGGTCAGTGAACATCTGCTAGTTCCTCTGACAAGACAATTAGTCCTAAGTTTGCAGTGAATGGGCTAGCATTTGCCCATTTTTGTTTGTCACACGACTAAATGTCAAAACCGAATTTACTAGGCTTCTTTTATTGCTCTGGTGTAGCAAAAATTGTTGCGTTATTTACAGTTTTGTCCATCTGATGCTATCACTACTTTAATCTTGCAATATTTCTGTTTAACAATATATTTTAAAATTACTGTTCTCCAATTATGTTCAGCTATGTCCTGCTGCCAAAGGTGATTAAAGGATGGATGGTGGAGCATTACTTGGCATTTAACTTCTGACCTATGAACTAAAATCTCTCTACAGGTTTTACACAGTTCATTCTCTCAATGTTCCTGTATGATAAATCAACACTTTAGGATTGAGTAATTTTAGAATTCTCCCAACTGACAAATGAAGTTCAAATCAGGATGAAAATTGTAGCCACTGAACAGTTCTAAGTGACACCAGAAAAAAAATGATTGGAGTATAATTATGTCCTTATCCAGGGTATGGAGAAGGCAGATGTTTAAAAAAAAACACTTAAAAATAAAACTTTGAGGGGACTAGATTTCCTTGATACTACCTGTACTATCACTTACTTTATAGTGAGGTTGGGCATTTCGTATTTAAATTACCTGATCCTCCACAGAAGCTGGCTGTGCCTGTGTTAGTCAGTTTTTCCTTTTGGGGAATAAGTGTCCATATAAAGCAGTGGTTCTCAAACTTTTTGGGCTCCGGAGCCCTTTACACGCATAAAAATTTATGCGGGGCCCCAGCGGTCCACTGAATTGTATGTGTTGTACCTATCGATGTTTCCAGTTTGTCAACCTCATGGAGCCCCTGGAGATGTCTCGCGGAGCCTTGGGGCTCCGCAGAGCACAGTTTGAGAAACGCTGATATAAAGTATTGCATGAAAACCATCTCTTAATGCTGGGATTCAACATCATGATAGTTGCATATAAAATTGTTACCGGTAAGAACTGTAATGTATGCTGGGATTAAATGTTCGGAGTGTAATGTTTTGACTGTTATAACAGGAATAACTGAGATTAATCAGACAAACCTTTTTACATGTAGTTGCTTGAAGTTAGTTATTGGCAGGGCTCACCACGTGGCAGCGAGCCCTGCTCACCAGCTGCGCAGTTCTGCGAGCTGTGCATGCGCAGATCGTGCGCCAGCTTGTAATCTACTCACCATGAGCAAGTAGATTACATGGTTTGTCGAGCCCTGGTTATTGGCTATAGTAAAATTATTTAAAAGGATCCTCCTGAGCTCAAAATTTGTGACTAACCTTAAATGCTATTCTGCTGTTGTTTCCTGCATCCTTTTTTTTAAAAGGACAGTCCTGTTTTAAGAGTTCAAGTAACAAAAAAGCAACTTGAAACTTCTTGCTGGATGTTGAAATTCAGGAGGCTTGTGTCTATAGGCTTCTGATTTGTTAGTGATGTTGAGGCAGAAGCAGCAGATATTTAAGCTTGAAGGACATGGAATAGCTACCATGATTTCCAGGGCCCAGTTTCCAGGCTGACATCACATACAGTAAGGTTTGAAAGGAAAAAAAATCCGTGTCTGACCAGATACTTATCCTGATAAAGCAATCTAATGTTAACTCCGTATGGATGTTTTTTATTCTGACTTTGCCCATCAACTTGGTTTAGTTCACTTTGTAAGGATGAGATAAAAACATTTTTTTTAAACCAGGGGATATACAAATTCTGAGTCGTCAGCAATAGCTGCTGTGCTTTGAGGGGGGAAAAATGAATCTTTCTAGTGATCTAAAGAGTTGTCAGCTTGTGAGTAGGTTTCCTTGAAAAACCTAAGGAAGCAGCTGGAATATGCAAGATGAAATAATTATTCCATTGTGCTAATGTCTACGTGTTTTTGGTAATCTAAATGCAAAATGTTTAGACGGCATCGAAGTAGCATTCTGTAGTGCAGGTTGATTTCTCTTGAAGGTCTTTTACAATCCTAGGGGTTAATTTTAACTTTGTGTGAGAATCCAGCTTCATAGGATCCTATTGAAAGTGATTCATGATGAGGGCAGATTGGCTGACACTTCTGTCAATGTCTGGAGTGGCTCAGGGCACTTCAACCTCAGGGCAGACATCCCAATGGGTGATAAATTCTATAATTAGATTTCACTAACCCAGTAACAAATGTGAACTCCCAAAGTACACCTACAGTCTTAGAGTGGAGTGTGGCTCCATTCTATCTTGCCACTTGGGCAAGCTGGACCACATAAATGGTCACTTACAACCAAAATCACAAAATAACCAGGTTACACCCAGTCTCAAGAGAATGGTCACTTATCCTGGGCAAGTTGCATCCTAGTTCTTGCACCAAAGACCATGTTGGTAACCAGTTCCATAGTAAGCTAACTGCTCATGATTTAAAGAAGAAAAAAGGAATGAAGGTTGAGAGGTAAAAGCAGGTAAACACATATATACAGTTCAGGCACAATCTATACTATATCTCTCTGAGCAACTTTGAAATTAATCTGTCAATTTACCAAAAGTTGCTCAAGGCTATCCAGAGTCACTGTGGGATTCTCATTTGGTTCTTCTGCCATGTTAGAATTCAAACCATCCAGAGATGAATTTTTTTCTTGGAAATATTTATTGCTACTTCTGACAGGAACCAAGCAGACAGGATATCCTTCGCATAGGTCTGTTCAGTCATGATGGGAAAGAGGAATGCACTTTGTCATTTTGTGGGGTTGAAGTGCAAAGTCTGTTTTCCCTGCTCAGGAACTAGCACTTTCCTATTAATTTGCATTTTACAAGGCTTCTTGTTTGATGGGTTACTTAGTTATAGGGATATAGACTAGGTTATTACCTTTATAGCAAGGTGCAGATCGCTGAAAACTATGTATGCAACATCTCTCCAGTTTTTAATGGAGTTTAAACAACAAACACATTCTAACATCTACTTTGAATGACAGCAACAAACAAGTGAGCTGGTCTGGAGTCCAGCTTGTGAGTTTGGTTCTTATCTAACACCTGTGCCAGTTGGCCAAAGCTAGCAGTTGATTTGTTCTATCGGTGATTTGTGAGTATTTTATTCTTGGAAGCCATGATGGGGATGTGTGTGGGGAGAGATGTTCCACTCCAGCATTCATGCCTGCCATATTTGGAGTTCCACTGCTAGTGGATAGAAATACAGCTTTTAGTTAAACAGTCCTGTATTTATGTAACAGTGATTCTGATATTAGTCCTGTAATACTTTATATTTCATCATCCTAGTGAAGTCTGTATGAAACCACTGTTTTGTCCTGGAATGTGTTTTAATCAGCCCTCATAAATAGGATAAACCAATGATTGGTGGTTTTATGGCTCTTCCATTAATTATTCTTAATGCTCAAACACCACAGTAGATCTGGCTTTAATAGTTTCTATCCCCTTCACTGAATATCCAAATCTTTGCTGTTCAGGTGTCTAGACCGGTTTATGTTTGCAAACTGAGCACGTCCTGTTCTTAAATTTCTCTGTAGTTGTACCATGCATCTTCCCCCAAAGGTAAGTGCCGGTAGTTAGATATTTCACTCTGTCGTTACCTTGCCTGAATATAAACTCTTGTGATTCAGACTGGTAAATTATTCTGTGTTACAAGGATGCAATTGAAAAACAAGTTGTTTATGGGATGAAAAACCTCATCAGGTGGCCATTTTTCTAATGTAATATGTTTTAAAAACTAGTTCTTACAAAGACTGTAGGATGCTATTTTTAACTGACAAAGTGGGGAAAGTCTGAACTTAAACCCTATTCACTTCTTGCATCATAGGGATTCTGTCTGTTTTTTTTTAACTAAATTGAAATGATAGCTGATGCCTCTGCTTTAACGATCTTGTAAGTATCTGCATAGCATTCCGTGCCAGAACATATAATTATCATAGCACTGATGTGATAAATCTAGCTTTGGGAGACAGTGCATGGGGGCTGATCAGTACTGAAAGCACTTACTTAAACTTAGATTTTTTTATTTGCTAACATTCTAATCTTCAATATTAAATTCCTGCTGCAAAGCCAATGTCAGTTCAATTAGTCCTTGCATCCAGAAGACTTAAGTTGCTGAGTCATAGGTGAGCCATCACACTGCGTTCAAATACATAGGTTCAAATTACCATGCGTTTTGGAAAAATCGACAATGGCTGCATCTCAAAATTAAATTCTGTTAATCATCGGAGAGCAGGGTTTTGCTCTATTTCTCAAAATGTAAGGTGGTGACAAAGACCAAATGCAAGAAGTCTTTCAACTTAACCCAGGCATGCATTTTTTGATATGTAGAGCTAATTTTTAATACCCTTGGCAATATTGAAGGTGATGTCTCCTGTGGGTTGACCCTTCTTAAATACTTGACCGACATTGTGCAGGTGGGGGAGGGTTCCAGATGTTAAAATCTTAATTGTTTATAAACCGATTAAATATCATTATTAAGCACCGACTGGATAATAGAGTAAACAAAAAATAGATAACAGGGATTTGTGAAGAATGAATGCCAAATAAACAGGGTGGACTGAGTTAAGTACAAACTGAAAAAAGTTGATTTAAGTTACCTTGTAAAAAAAGATGCATTCTCATGGGTTGATGTAACCATTAAAACATGTCAACTTACAGTTAAATAGAGCCTCTAGACTAGATGTGGCATATTTTTTTGAGAGCTGGGAACATAATTTATTATATATGCTTATTTAAACAATTATTTACCTTCATATTTTCAGATTCTGATTGTACACTTTTAGTATGTTCAAAATGAATGATAGCAGTGAATAATATATTGCTTATTTAAATATCTTGGACATTCAACAAGTTACATAACTGGCCTTCAAACTTTTTAAAACTAGTAGCAGATCTCATTCCCTACTTTGTTTTTATTCCTTTTAAACAGGTTTTCCTTTTTAAAAAGTTATTTAAATAAAATCTGATTTATCATACATTCATTTTTTTGAAAATGTTCATTTTTTTTTTAATCCACCCTGAAGTCCATCCGATTTCCTCCTTTGACTTGATTATTGGTCTAGTGCATGGAAGACAGGGGGACACAGTCCCACATGATAGTCTCATAAGCAAACTACGGAATGTGGCTTAGCTGAAGTTACTATAAGGTGGGAGCACAACTGGCTGAAAAATCATCCTCAAAGAGGAGTTTGCAGTTAAAGTGAGAGGCTATATCTAGTAAGGTCCTGTATGGCTCAGTCTTTGGTCCAGTGCTAACCAGTGTTTAATTACTTAGAGAATAAACACACTCCTTGCTTCAACATGTGGATGACATCAAGCTGGGATGAGTTACAAGCACTTTGGAGGGCAGGATTAGAATTCAAAATGACCTTAAATTGGTCTGAAGACACAAGAAGATTAAATCTAATCAAGACTCAAAGTACTTCACTGAAGGAAATATCAAATGCATAACTTGAAAATGGGGAATAACTGGAGGGGCAGAAGTACCACAGAAAAAGATCTTGAGGATCACAAATTTAGTTCGTTTAATGTGGTGCTGTTGCACAAAAAGGCTAATATTCTAGGCTGTATTCACAGGAGTGTCATGTAAGACATGGGAGGTAATTATTCTGCTCTACTTGGCACTGGAGTGGCCTTGGCTGGAGTACTGTGGCCAGTTTTGGATGCCATGCTTAAACTGGAGAGTCCTGAGGAAAGAAACAAGTTATCAATGGTTTAGAAAACCTAACCAGAAGAAAGGGTTAAAAAGACTGGAATGTTTAGTCTTGAGCAAAGACTTTGGGGGGTGGGTGGCACAACTTGATAGCAGCCTTCAAATATGCTAAGGGCTCTTATAAAGAGGATGGTGATCAATTATGCTCCATGTCTCTGAAGTTAGGACAAGAATAATATAATTAACTTGCAGCAAGGGAGATTGATGTTCGATACTAGGAACAACTTCCTAACACTAAGGACAGTTAAAACAGTGGAATAAGCTTCCAAGGGAGCTGTGAATTTTTTAAAAAAAGAACAGGCTGGATAAATGTCAAGATGGACTTGGTTTACTTAAGACATGTCTCCACTTGCCACGCCAGAGATCAATCTTCTGGCATTCAATTTAGCAGGCCTAGTAAGGATCCACTAAATCAAACTCTGCTTGTGCCCCCAATTGACATTGGTACTCAATTCATGAGGAGTAAGGGAAGCAGATGGGAGTTTGCTCCTGTTGACCTTCTGCTGTGGAGATGGCGCCAAGCTCGGCTCAAGATATGTCAACTCCAGCTATGTTATTTACATAGCTGGGCATACCTTAAGCCAACCTTCCGGATCTAGTATTGACCTGGCCTTCGTCCTGCTTCCATGCAGGGGATCGGACTAGAAGATGAGCTCTTGTGATCTGTGTTGTAGCTCTACATTTCTATGGTCTGCTGTTTTATAGAGTGATTACAATGAGTATTCCTCCTGAGGGTGCGATAGAACTTCACTTTTGTAAATTATCAAGCAGGTTAAATTTGTGCTGAGGTTTTCTGCAAAACAGTCCAGCTATTTCACTGCATAAATTTACTTTCTGTAAGCCTTTGGACTATTTACTAGCAGAAAATGTCTTCCAAAAAGAATGGGGCTTGCTTGCCATCTGTCTATAAACCAGTTTGTAGTGACTCTTTCCCCCAACTAGGATTACAAATTCTAGTTTTTGGCATCAATATAGACTTGGCTGTGAGTTGTCAGTCTCCTTTATATACTAGTTCAGGTGTGGAAAGCCTAAAACCAGTCTGTTATACTGGGAAGGAATGTATTTAATTGGCTAATGTGACTTCAAATGACCCATTTTATTTCAGCTTGGCATCTTGATCTTTTTGAGCTCCTCCGGACATGGTTTCCTATGCCCAAGTCCAATGTCTATAGGCTGGTTGGCTTTTTACTCCTCTGATGGGGTTGTGTTGTTTCTTAAAATAGAGTGGGTAGATGCACTGATCTGAAGTGAATCCTGCCTGAGACAGTTGCTGGTTTTTCCTCTATGCCTTGTTTCTAACATCATCTGCTTGTGGTACTCTGGGTCCCTGTGGGCTTATTGCAAACACATGTATTTGTATTAAACTTGAGTAAGTTTTGCTAACATTGTACCATTCATTCATGCAGCAGAGCTGCCTTCCCACAGCCTGTCTCTGTCCACCTTTGACAACCATGTTTTGTTTGCATGTGGCCTCCTGGATAGGCGAGTGCTTCTTTCATGCTAGCGTGTCTGCTGCAGCTTCCAACTTCAGGGGAAATCCAGCATTGCTGCCCCAAGCTATGTAAGTGGCACTGAGTGTCTGTCTAACCATGTCAGACTTCTCCTGGTGCCATGACCAATGTCCTCCACAGATGCTTGGAATGGGAAGCTTTTTCTTCTGTTTGCTATTCTGATACAGAAAGGTTCAAGGACAGCAGTGAGGGAGGGGCTGACCTGGATTCATCACTGAGACAATGCTGCTCACTGAAATATTGCTTCAGGGAACAAAGCGGGTCTTGCAAAATGTCACAGCACTAAGGAAAGCCTAGAACTAAGGGAAGTATCCAGATGAGCAGTGGAAGTGTACTAGGCTTCTACCTGTTTTGTCCAGCTGCCGCGAGAGTGGGACAAGCCCTGATTGCCCACTTTGTTGGATGTATTTTAGACCATGCAAGAGTCTATACATACTGACTGATGAAAGGTTTTGGTCACAGTCCAAATTACTGTGCTTCTTGCTGCTGTTCCTTCCACATCTGAACTGGCTTCTTTCTGGCTCAACTCCTCCTGGGCCTTTGGCAATTTCTTGTTCACCTTACCTTTGGAAAATGACTGTATCTGCACCAAGCAGGGCCCCCTTTCAGAACCCAATGCTTCTGGATCTCCAAGAACCCTGTCCTTGCTTCCTGCTGGAATGGAATGTATTGCGTAACATTTATCACCATTTTGATCTGTAATGGGAGGTGAGGCTGGTTGCTTGTTTCCCTTTAAATTAGCAAGTAGCTAATGCTCTTTAATATAACTGCAGCACTCTCCCTATGTTCGATTTTTTTGGGGGGGAGGGTGAGAGATACCTGTGAGAGTAAGCATGGTGGGTAGACAGACATCTATTGTTTTATTCTATTTTTTTTTTTTGGACCACTCTTGCAGCCTGGATGCTGGTGTCAGTATCTTTCCCTCCCATTTACATAAGCCTAATTTTTGAGGGGGCAAAGGGCCACTAGGGTGAGGACAAGAGTCTCAATATTATTGTTTGATATCAGTACACTAGTTTAAGTGGTGAAGTAAAGCTAGAGGATGAACTAATGTTGCCATTAGGGAAGCAGGAGCTGTATGAATTGCTACACGGCAGTCAGCCCCAGAAAAACTAAAAACAGTATCACATTTGATCATTCATTATACATATAAGCCATTACATTCCTTTCC
>JANRFK010001234.1:5454642-5467948 GCA_030068395.1 Apalone spinifera
TTCCACTATTTGATCTGAGGAAGTGGGTCTGGCCTACGAAAGCTCATCATCTAAAAAACCATCTTGTTAGTTTTTAAAGTGCTGCATAGTCCTGTTTTTTGTTTCACTTTGTGCACTGATTGTATACATGAAAGTCTTTTGAAGACTTAACTTAGGTGTCTGCTCTTCAAGGGAAAGCTTAGCTCTCACGCCCTATGGAATGAGATGTTTGGCTGGGAAGGTCTCTAGAATGTAAACAGTCACGTGATGTAGAAATAGGAAGTTCTTCATTCTACTTCTTTGCTTCTCTTGTTAGATAATACACAGAGACATCAAACCAGAAAATATATTGATCTCCCAATCAGGGGTTGTAAAACTCTGTGATTTTGGATTTGCTCGTACTCTGGCAGCCCCTGGTGAAGCTTACACTGACTACGTGGCAACGCGATGGTACAGAGCCCCAGAATTGTTGGTTGGAGATACCAAGTATGGCAAGTAAGAAACTGAGCAGAAGAGCGTGCAGAGGGTTATCCCTGCTTTGCAGACAAATTACAGGGAGGCTTTTCCATCATATATATAATAACTTTAGCATATTTACTCTGTGTTGCTCGGGTCTTTAAGTCAATTAAGTTTGTGAGCTTTCCCCTTGCTTCCTGACAGTGATGAAGAGAACAGCCAGCAATATCCCCATATGAATCTGGCTTCAGACCCCTGCCCTCTTTAATGGGCTCCTGGGGGGGTTGGAGGCTCAGGGCTGGGGCAGTCCTGGATGGAGGGTGGCATGCCCCCAGCCAGTCCTTTTCACCTGCCTGGTGATTCTGTCCCTTTTCTGGATGGTTTTATGAGACGCAATCCCATTCCAGGCACATCCCATTGTCCTGGCACCACCAAACCCTGACCTTGCTTTAGGTTATGATAAGAGGAAGCTGTAGTCTGAATTTGGTTGTCCTAGCCCTTGTTTAGGAGAAATTCTTGAACATGCAGACAAACTCTTAAAATACATGGTAGCTAGCACCAGCGCTCCTTCCTCTCCTTCCCCTTGAAACAAAACTTTGTCCCAGTACAGGTTCTGTAAGACAAAAAGAGAGAAGAGCCAGAGTAAAGTCCCTTGGGATTCTCACTATTGCTAGTGATTTTACATGGAAGGTGCTTGGGTACTGTAGTAATGGATGAAGGCAATGGAAAACCCGGAGATGGATGGATAGACCCTTTCTATTGTCTTCAGACAGAAAGATGCTAACGGCATTGTGGCTTCTGAAGGCTGCAGGCTATATAGAGGAGGCAAATGCTAATTAGATGGGTAGGCTGCTTAGGACTTTGACAGATATGTGGGGGATTCTTACTCGGGGGGCGGTGTACGTGGAATTTATTGGATTTCTTTGCATTGAGACGCCATTCAGAAGACTTGGTCAGTACTCCTCTGGTCTTGAGTGGGAGAAGTCCTGGTGTCATCCCTTTCCATTTCTAATGCTGTTTGACGTACCTCTTTAAAAATGTGCGTGCATATTATCTCTCTATATACCCTTAAATCCACCTTCAGCAAATACATCTTCGGGAGAACAAATCCCATCAATTTCTATTTAGAAGAGAGCTGCTCAACTTAATAAGGGGGAGAATACTACAGCATGTTACATTACCCGAAATTGCTCAGTCTCATTTATGAAACTAAGGTTTTGATCCAACAAATTTTCACTTTTTTTCTTTGCCTGTTTAAAAATGAAAACGGCCGTATGCAAAAATCACGTGCGATCCTGGGCAATGCTGAGTCGGGCCGTGCAGCCTGCAGGGGCTTTCTGTGCAAAGCACATCATCCGCTTGGGGCTCAGATGTCAGAAAAAAGCTGCCTTGAGATGGTTTTGCCGAGGCAGGCTTCAGTCTCGGGTGCTTTTCTTTCAGAGCTGTGGATGTGTGGGCCATTGGCTGTCTGGTCACAGAAATGCTCACAGGAGAGCCCTTGTTTCCTGGGGATTCAGACATCGACCAGCTGTACCATATCATGAAGTGTCTGGGTAAGAATGTGTCGGCTTTTTTCTATCTTTAGCTGGCAAAGGCTTGTGGTACGTGAGAAAAGGACAGCACTGGGAGCAAAGCAAACACTGGGTAGACTGTCTTGACGGAGCCCCCTGATTCTTGCTTTAATGCACTCAGGCTGCTTCAGTCGCGGGGGCAGGAGAGAGTTGTAAAGGTGGCTGATTAGACCAAAACAGGGTGTGTTTTGTCATGTGGACAAATGTCCCGTCGGGCTTTGGTGACGACCCCCAGAGGTATTTTATTTCACCTCTCATTCCCCAGGCTGGAAGGTGGAAATGTGTTCCTGATTACAGCAGTGCAAGAGTTGAAAATACCACAACCTGTTGTCTTTGCTGTCTGACGGGGACTGGTTAGAAGCATGCTCATCTTACATCGTTAGATGTGGCCGTGTCTGCATCTGATGGCTTTGTTGCCAAGGGAATATTTAAAATAATTCTCTAGGCCACCGCAGCTGCCTGGCTACCCAGAAGCAGCCATATTCCTAACGGCACCCTTAGGCTGTAGATTTCAGTAGGCAAAGGGCCCTCTGTTAAAAGGACAGTGCATCTACTGCAGTGGTGAGCAGGCACAGTTCACCAGGGCTGGCTCCTGCCGGGCCGCTGCCACTTTATTTACCTGTGCCTCTGCAAGTACAGACACCTGAAGCTCCCATTGGCTGCGGATCGCCATTCCTGGCCAATAGGAGCTGTGGAAAATGGCATCCCGGTCTGCGCCACTTCCCGCAGCTCCCGTTGGCCAGAAACGGTGATCCGAGGCCAATGGGAGCTTCAAGAGGCTGTACCTTGGGAAGTGCAGCTAAATAAACCAGCGACAGGCATCCTATGTGGTCTCCCTAGTGGCCTCTTGAACCTGAGGGTGATTGTGGGGTACAGTCATGTATGCTGGCAGCAACATCATGAAGTCTTCTATCAAGCACAGAGATGTTGTCGTCTGTTTTTAGCTTTCTCTGTGTGTTTGTGGATAACATAACGATATCGCCTGTCAATTCCAGGCAACTTAACTCCAAGGCATCAAGAGCTGTTCTATAAAAATCCACTCTTTGCTGGAGTGAGGCTGCCTGAAGTCAAGGAGGTCGAATCTCTTGAAAGACGGTATCCCAGGCTCTCTGCTGCGGTGTTAGATTTAGCAAAGGTAAGTCATTATTTTGGAAATTCCTTGGCCTTCTGTTTCCTCCTTCTGTCTGCCCTTTCCTTTGCTCTTAAGGGCCTGTCATTTAGATGGTGGGGGAGAGGGATCCCCTTTCCTGGCTGCCCTTCTCTGTGTCACTCCACTTATTGATTCTCCTTTCCAGGAGGTCATTTGCCAGTGGCACCGTTGCCTCCTGTAGACTTTTCGTAGGCCTGTGTGCTCTCCTCCCCCCTCCTGCACTTCCCCCTGGGCTCTGTAACTGTGCCCTTGGCCGAGTGAGGCTAGGTACACTCATGGCCCCTTCTGGCCTCGTTGGCTGAATGGGGATGGAGCGAGGCCCCCACTCCTAGTGTGGTTGGTAATGGCTGGGGAAGGCAGCCCTGAGCTGCCCTCCCTCCTCCCTGCCTAGCTCCTTGGCCACTGATCTGAGGGAGCAAGCGCTGTGGTGTGGTCCTTGCCTCACAAGCTTCATTCTCCTCTCACGTGGAGGGGGGTAGTAGGAAGTAGGGTCTCCCTTGGCTAGTGATTTGGAGGCCCCATTCAGTATTGATTCCAGCCCCGCCTGCAGTGAGTAGCCCACCAACCCAGGGTACAGCTGCCAGGGGAAGGTTTTAAAGCTAGGCAGTCTTAGAATAAGCAGCGGCTGCCATCTTAGCTGACAGCCAGGTTGAACCGGGGACCTCCAGAACTGAAAGCTTGAGTCTGTCTGCCAGGTTCTCAAGATGCAGATGGGGGACAGAGTGCATGCTGACCAGTGGGTTACAGAGGCAAAATCCTAGCAAGGATTATTTAAAACAGCCCTTCTCTCTGGTATCTGAGGGAGTTGTGTGACCACGTGGGAGTGATCTTTCTTCCCTATAGCTAGCTGCATTAAACATCCATACTCACAAGCCATAAAGTCACTTCTCTGTGACTCCTGAACCTTTCTGGGTAAAGAATGAAAGCAAGTAGGTTTGTCGTTCGGTGGTGGAGAGGAATAGAAAGGAGTCTGCCCTTCATCTTCCTCCACAACATTTTCTGCCTCAGTTACAATGGCAATTAGCTGCCAGAAAATGTTGCCATTTTGTGTGTGAGAGAACTTGTGGAATACAGTATTTTTAGTTGGCCAAATAAAATAACACGTTGAACACAACTTATTTGGTTTCTAATGCTTAATATAGATCACAATGGAAAACCCTGCCCCCAAAACATTAAAATAATCAAAATTAAAGAGAGAGTTACAGTTTAGGAGACAGATTGATGTCTGTCTGTGCAAGGCAGCAACTCTGTATGGAAAGGGTTTCCAAGTGTCACTGTCTAAAATAGCTGAAGCAAGCAAACATGGTTAAATACCTCCAGGTTGTCTTCCCTGGTTACATCACTTAATCACACAGTAGCAGTATTTTCTTCTATAACTTTTGCCCTTGTATTTCTGTTTTCTTTTTTTTCGTGGCTTTTATTTAGAAATACAAAGGATTTTTAAATTTGATTCTACTGCAGTTGCCTGTCACAACTTACCTTGGTCTTTTAGAAATGCTTGCAGATCGATCCAGACAAAAGGCCATCCTGTGCTGACCTATTGCAGTGCGACTTCTTTAGTAAAGATGGATTTGTGGAAAGGTAGGTTGTCTTTTTGCTTCTTGGTCACAATGGCAGGGGAAGGAAGGCGATAATGCCACTGGGCTGGGAGGGTTCATGCTGAGTTTTCAGGGCTGGCAGTTTGGAAAAAACACCAACCCTTGACTTGTAAACTGAGCACGTTTGATGTGGAAACTGCCAGACACCCGACACAGTACCATTTTTACCTAATCATTTTGCAAAGTAGAACTGCACTTTCTGATAAAGACCTTCAGTGTGTTTAGCATTACAAGGGCGTAGGACTTTCTCCATGGTTAGCAGAAAAAGGAAAATAATTATAGCAAGGGAAAGTTAGATACGTTACATTGGGCGCTGCATGCAGCAGAGAGCTGCTGAACTCTGGGACACAAGACTGAAGCTTCCTACACCAAGAATGAATGCTGTACCTTTGTCCCAGTGTTTATTTAGCAAGAAGTGGCCGGCATTCAGTTCCATTGGATGCGGTCTCCTCACCAGCACTAAACTCCAGCCAAATTAGTGCATGATCGTCATTTGCTGCCTGATGCATCTAATGTGTGAGGCTTTTTAATGGGTAATTCAGTTTGGCCAGTTTCCCATTTTAAAAAAAGTAATAATTTGACTTCTTGTTCAAAAGAGATGTAATCTGAGTGGGCCTGGGGTGAATACCAAGTTGCGGAGATTTTGTACTAATGGAAGCGGCTTTGTTTATTTTTAATATGGAACGCAGATTTGCTCAGGAACTTAGGTTAAAGCTTCAGAAAGATGCCCGGGATCATCCTTTGCCAAAAAAATCAAAAATCAGCAAAAAGGACAAAGATGATTTTTTAGGAGAAGAAAGAAAAATGCTTGATATTCAGGTTAGTAGATCTTATTTTTGTTTTCCATAATAGTATTCATTTCATCTTTTAAAAAACCCCACTGTATCTGTATACAGATGCCCCCCTTCTGGAATTAGATAGGGAAGTGTGCAGATATTGTTACATTCCATTATTAAAAATGCGCCGCCTGTCATCACTTTCTGGTAAGGTAAGCATAACTTGGAAAAATGTTTTTGTGATCTAAATCTGTCTCTTCCAATAAATCTGGTCGGTTGTCAGAAACAGAATGTTTGTTGAAACTACTGCTTTTCTTAATAATGTTAATCATTTGCAAGTTTTTGACCCAACTTTTTTCATCTCAGTTTTTTAGCATTCACTTACCACGTTTAGTTTTATTTTTTTCCATCACTAAATTTGGTTGGTCAACAAAGATGCATTGGACAATCTTGATTATAAAATACAATCAAAATTATTATTTTAAAAATTGGGGAAATTTTTTATTAAAAAAAAACAAACCCGTAGAAAATGTTGAATGGTGGAAAAACTGGCCAGATTTATAAAGCAGTGAGATGAAAGAGTTTTTCAAGTTTTCAGTTAATTTCCCTTAACCTAGTTGTATTTCTTATACCTGGATTAAATCACTGCCAGATGCAAAACAAGGCTACCCTTGTAGGTCACTCAGAATTTGTAATTGATGCAGAAAATGCTTGTGCACCAGCTGGGCAGTGTTAGTCATAAGCAGTATATTAAATCTGTCAATTCTGTTGCTGGATCACATGCAGCATGTATAGGCTGCAATGTGAAAAACCCTCAGCTTCATTCTGGACTATCTGCTGTGGCTGTTGATCCACCGTGGTGCTTCATGCTGTAACATTTCACAGGGGTAATGCTCTGGAGGCTGGTGACAAAGCATCCTCAGCGGAGGATCTTGGCCAAAATTTTCAAGTGACTGGTGGTGTCTTGGTTCTTGGGTGTCCTGAGAGACCAGGTTTTTCAGGGCATGGCTTCTCAGTAAAGACAGCGTCATTGGGCCCTGCACCAATGCTTGTACATTTTTTTTATTAAATATATTGTTCTCTCCAGATTGTGGTCTGAGTGAGCACCTGCCACCTATTCTGAAAAAAGATCCTTGTATATCATTTCAAAATTATTCCAAGTGCACGTGTTATATAGGAAATCCATGCCATTTGATCATTGTACATTATCCAACTCTTTTATACGTCTGCAATTTGGTGTCTACAAATACTATTGCTTTATATTCTGAGGCAATCCCAAGTCTTATCAATTAACGTTTTGTTCACAAGGAAAAATGTGGATGGGATAAAGTCTGATTTAATTTATTTTTAAATTGAGAAACACCCACCCACCTGTGGCTTGCTGATCAAATTTAGAAGCGTGTGTGTGTGTTAATTCAGTAGGTGTTTATTCCAAAATGTTTTAAATGAATGTGCTAAACAAGAGAAGCGACTTTCATTTCTGAGCTGCATTTTATTTCAGTTAATGGTTGAATTTATGTTTCGCCTTTTTGGTGGTTTTCAACTTTAAAGGTTTTATCAATGAAAGCTGCACACACGTTAATCCTGTTTTAGACAAGTGCGGTACAGTATTTGTTTAGGAAAGGGATTTTTCTGGATCCGTTAACATGCAATGCAACACTTCTGTTATGTCTTTAGTGTTAAACAACTTGAAAAGGGAACAGATTAGAGGGCGGCTGACTCTTTTTCGAAGTCAAATGAGAAAAAGCAATGCGGTGCTCAAGCTTTTAAAAATATAATTGTTGCAGCAGATGACTAAAGAAAAAGTTTAATGTAGCCCAATCATAGTTCTTAGTCAGGCAGCGAACGTCTAGAAAACATACTGGCCTTCGCTTCTTGGAAATAGCACCAATCCAGAGAGTGGGAAGGGTTTTTGCTGGGTGAAGCATACTTTTTTTTCCCACTACATGCATCTGACAAAGTGGGTCTTTGCCCACGAAACCGAAGTGTTGGAGCATAAGCTTAGTCTATAAGGTGCCACAGGACTCCTCACCGCCTTTGCAGATTCAGACTAATACGGCTACCCCTCTGATACTTGACATACTTTTTAAGTACATTTGGGTAAGGCTCATTCCGAGCTCATGTAATGCCTTGTGTGTATTGCTTCTTTATGTGCAGAAATGTTGGGTTTCCTTTTTTTAAGCCCAGGAGGCAGCGCCTCATTTTCAGAGGTGGAAGGAACGCTTAACTCTATCCAGGTTTGACCTCCCTGGTCTGGCACCTTCGGGACCTGGATAGTCCTGGATGAGGTCCTCTGTCACTGGCCCATTCAGCTTGCTGCCCCTCCTCGCTGCCAGCTCCTTCGGCCCCACTGCTGGCTGGGTGACAATGCTGCCCTGGCCCTGCTGCTAGAGCTGCTCACCCAGCTCCACTGCCGCGGCAGCAGCCTTGCTGCTGGGTGGCATGTGGCCCTGACTGAGCTGCCCTTGTCCAAGCCGGGTTGCTGCAGCAACACCAGCCCTGCTGCCGGCCAGTGCACAGCCCCAATTGGGCTGCTAGCCTGCCACGGCCCCTGATGCGTTTTCTCTGCTGGGCCGCTGTGGCCAGGCCTTACTGCAAGCCAGGCGGCCGCAGCTCTGCCCCTGCTGCTGGACCGGCACGCATGGACTGCCCCGGCCACAGCTGGGTTGTTGGACTGCCTTTGTCCTGTTACTATGGCCCTGCTACCGCTGCTGAGGCTCTAGCCCCACTACCATCAGCCTCGCCATGCACGGGCTTCTCCGCTGCTGCTCTCCTGCCCTGGGGCGCTTTTGTCCAGGAACATCCGGGGTCCTGCCTGGACCATGGATGTTGCCGGACAAGAGGGTCCCAGTTTTGGGAGGTGCAACCTGTATTTCCCCCATAGGCTGCCACGAGTTATTGCTAACTTCTGTGCAAGCCCCCAGGCCAGAGTGACGCTTTCTCGTTCTAAACAGGACTTCAACGCTGATCCAAAGAGCAAAGATTCCAAACTGCTCAAGGTGAAATTATCCAAAGTTGAGATGGAGAGAGCCGACCGATCCTCCAACAGGAACTGCCTGTATGACGGCGGGACCAGTCAGTTCAAAACCGTCCCTCCAACGAGCATGAAAGACTCCAGCAGCAGCCTAGATTACACAAAGAACCCAGGCATAGTGATTCCTCCCATTGTCCCGAACCTTTCCACCATCACACCCAATCTGAGCATTAACTCTGGATTGGGAACGATCCCCGGAAGCCATAATTACAGGTATGGAAGCTGAAGAGAACAGCGGAGGAGGTTAGCGAATGCTCCACAAGGTGTCACCGGGTACTGAGTGTCCTGGAATGACATTGTTACCATGAAGGGGGCTCAATGGGTTTTGGGCAGGGCTGGGTGGGTGTGTGGCAGATGGTTTTCAGGTGAGCAGAAAGGGCTGTAATTGGCTTTTGAGATTATGGAATTGGAATTTCTGCTTTCCGGAGTTTAAGCCGTGAAGGGAGCCACTTGGGGCTCCCTGATTTCTCCCTGGCCCTGATGCAACTATGCCAGCAGGTGACAGTCCTCATGGGATCAAACACCAGTTGGAGACACTCAAAGCACGGCATGCTCTGACCACTCATGCTCGCCCTGACGCACTCCTTCCTCCTGGGGCCTGTGAGTAGGATGGCAACAGGACTGGCCAGGAGACCCCTGGGACCTCAGCCGTGTCACTTTCTGCTCTAATTGCACCACATGAGCAGAGCAGAGAATCTGCCTCTAGGCGTGTAGCCACAAAGGAAGGGATCAGAAGGCCGTTATCCTAAGCCCATTAATTGGGGCTTTTTGTATTTTGAGATCCTAGAATCTGCAACTGGTGAACGTAAGTTCTTGCTTGCAGGTCTCACTCCTGGGAGAATTCTGCACCACTGCGCATGCACAGAATTCATGTCCCCCTCCAGATATTTTTTTCCCCCGCAGAAAATACATGTGGTTCACCCATTTCGCTCACTGGGGGCTGCTGTGGTGCCAGAACAGAGGGGCAGCTGCTCACCTGCTGTAGAAGCTGATAGGGAGAGAGCAGAGGCTGCGTTCCTCACAGCGCCCTGCCCAAAGGGCCAGGTGAGGAGGCACCCATGGAGGGAAAAGACAGAGAGTTGGTGGGGCATCACACAGACTGGGGTTCAGAAGGGCTGGGGAGTGGGGCAGAGGCTGAATGGGGGTGCAGGACTGCATGGGAATGGGGGGTGGCTGAGTGGGGAGAGGGAGGTGATGGGGATAGAATCAGAGATGCATGGTGATAGGAGGAAGGGGGCGCATGGGTGAGGTGGGTCCCAGGACGCGTGAGAGCAGCATATGGGGGGAGTGTGTGCAAGGACATGTGAGAATGGGGGCAGAAGTGTCTGAATGAGAGGGGCCAGAGTTCTGCATGGGGCAGGCTCCCTAATTCCCTACCAATTCCCCTCCAAAAAAACAATCCCATTCCTTACTTCTCCCACTCACACCCAGCAGCCCTCCAGGTTCGCGCAAAGGCTCTTTCCCAGCTATTATTCCATCTCCCCGCACTACCCGAAGGCTTTGCCCTGGGCCTGACAGGTGCAGGAAACATGTTTCTCTGTTGCCATTTAAATGACAACTATTACTCCTATGCCTAGAAAGGAATTTAATCCAACCCGCTCCTCCCCCACACAAACACGTTATCTGAATCTTTGTATCGTTACTCTCATACTTGTTGAGTAACTGGCACAATTCTATGGTGGTGTTTTGACTGTGCAGAATTTTAAGATATTGGGCAAAAATTGTGTGTTGGTGCTGCAGTATTTTTAATTTTTTGACTCCGAATTCCCTCAGGAGGTAATAATTCTGTGTTGGCAAATGAGGGTTTCTCGGCTGTTCTGGAAACATACAGCCATGGATCAGTGTTGCAGTCAGATGCATTCCTAACTGTAACAGATGTTTAATAATCCTGAACCAGACAGAGCAAACACCATCCTCCTAGTCCCTTCTGCAAATGGGTCTGGGTCATGCACATGCACTACATTCCCTTGAGCTCTGACTTGCATGGAGCTATTCATTTATAGGATGATTTGGGGCAGCTGCCTCAAGCCCCACACATTTTGGGGGGCCTCAACCGTCCTATGGATGGGGCCACCTTGACCCAGGGGATTACCAAGTGGCAGCAGGGATCTCCCACACTCACCGCGGTGCCAGGAGCTGGAACACTCCAGCAGTCTGATCCGCTTCACTTCACTGCCGGCTGCCAGCCCGCTGCACCCCACTTCACTGCAGCAGCAGGAAGCAGAGCTCCCGGCCCCTGGACACTTCTCTTCCTGCTGCTGCTGTAATGCGGAGGGCAGCAAGCTGGGAGAAGATGATGGAGAGGAGCAGGCTGCTGGGTCGATCTGGCTCCTGCCACCCTGGTGAGTGTGGGAGAAGAGCAACCCCTGCTGCCGCCCTGTGCAAGTCTCCCTCTTCCCCCCGGTGAACTCCCAGCTTGCGTTGCTTGGGGGAAGTGGCTTCAGGCAAGGGAGTGGAGTGGGGGCAAGGTGGGGTGGAGTAGAGATGGGTCAGGGCCTGCAGTGGGGGGGTCCCAGACCTTGTGCTTTCCTAGGGACAGCCCTGGATTTGTGGAGATACCAGTAACTGTTTCAAAGGGTGCAGGGAAGACCCTGACCCCAGTGCCCGGTGTAGAAGGGAGATGACACTGGAGGGATGCAGTAGCCACTGTGATGCTCCAGTTCTCTGGGAAACGGTGGCTTTGAAGATTACTATTTCTTGGAGCTCCTGCGGGCCGGTGAAAGGGCCCCGCTCCGTCCCCAAAGATAGGTCTGGACACAGAAGGCACAGTAATGAGCTCTCGATACAACTGCAGGAGGGAGAGACCGCACAGCGTTTTGCCTCAGAGGGCAGGCGTAGGAGAGAGCTTGCGATAAAGAACCCAGCCAGGCAGCATTCTCACGCAGCGTCCGTGGGATTCCAGGGTCGTGCTGGTGTGCGGGAAGGAGTGTGAGCCTCCCCACTGAGAGTGTGAAACAGTTGAGTCTGGAATCTAGAATGTGTATCGGGATCTATAGGCCCTCTCCCACCACTTAAGTGTGACTCAGCTTCAGGAGCGGCCCTAGACGAGCTGCAGGCAACTGGCGCTCTAGGCGAAACACGCAATCGGCACGCGATAGACACCCCCGCCTCCAAAGCCCTCAACGGCCATTTTTCTTGGTGCCCATGGCAACTGCCTCGGTCGCCTGTATTGACGGGCCGCCACTGCTCAGCTTTGATGTCCTGCTACATCCTACCAGTGAAGAAGGATGTGGGAATCAACTCTTCGGCCTGAATGAGTAACACAAACACAGGATGCTAGCAGGCTAGTTAGCCCATAACAATCCTGGACACCCGCCTTCGAAATGGGTCGTTGAGGAGTCTATGGCAACTGCTTGTCCGTATCACAATGCCACACTGTTAAGTGAGAGACTGACGTTACCTGCCATTGCTTGACCGTCCCAGGCCAGGGTACACTTCTGATCAGGGGTGTAGCGCATTGGCAGTGCAGTGTTTTATGTTCAAGACCAGTAGCTCAAGCAACTGATTGTGTCAGAGTTGGTTGTCTCACATTGCATCATTAGTTTTATATGATGAAGTTACCAAGAGATTCTTGCTAATTCTGAGTCTTGGATTTTGTTGTTTTCATTTATAGAGTCGACGAGAAGACTAAAAAATACTTAACCCCTGTTATAAGGCAAGGAAAACATTCACCAGCAGGGCATTATAATGTCAGCTTGAGCACATCGGTAAGCGTCCTCCTTCTCCTGTAGTAAAAACGATGTATTTTAAACGCCAGTGTTTACTTTCATGCCATTAATATCTTTCATTTCAGTCTTTTCTGGATAGCCACTTTCAAGAAATATTTCCCGTTTGCTTGGGGACATCATACATAATAGTTTACTCACAGCCATGTGACTGTATTGTACTGGAATATTATTTGTTTGCTCTCGGAGAGGTCTAAGTGATAGACATGTATTCATCTAGACAAATGCAAATAGTTTCTGGCCTGGTGGGAAGAGAGACAGATGTTGGCTATGGTGACCAAGCAGTTTAGGAATTACATTTAGAATGTTCCGGGGACAGACTGTAAAAATGAATGACTCACTCTCAAACATGACTGCCTAGCAGCTCCTGTGGAAAAGATCATGGGGGTTGAAAGCTTGATGTTAGTCATTTTCAGGCAAAACTCTCAAGATCAATAGGAGTTTTGTCTGAGGAAGGACTGCACAGTCAAGACCACTTGCCGGTTTTGGTGTTCTGTGTAATTATAGGTGGTTTCTTTCAATAACTAATTTCCCAAAGCTTGCCTTGAGGGTTATTGAACAGAATGTTTCTAGAAAAGAATACAGGTTGTTTTAGTTCTCCGGCACCTGAGGAAGCTTCATAGCACAGAATGTCTCACTTCTTTTAAACCTGAATGGTTTCACTTTTAGTAACCTTAGCTTTGCTCTACGTTACTCATGGAAATCAATCCCTTGGTATCAGGTCTCAAATGAAAAGAACATTCTTCAGGCAAACAAGAAAAGATGGGAATTCTCCAAGACAGATGTGCGTTTGCCTGAGCTAACCTATAACCATCTCCCTGAACTCAAAGGAGTGGACGGTATGAGTTTTAATTTTCTGTTAATTAAACTGGATGATTAATCTACTATGTATTTGAGAGAGTTTGTCTGTTCAAGAACTCCTTCTGAATGATAAAAGCTAGGACCACCAAATTCGGAATACAGCTTCCTCTTATCATAACTTAAAGCAAGGTGAGGGGTTTGGTTGTGCCAGGAAAA
>JANRFK010001234.1:5481842-5496359 GCA_030068395.1 Apalone spinifera
GATCTCTCGAGGTCCCTTCCAGTTCTAGTATTCTGTGATTCTAACCGATAAGCAAAAATGTACAGGTTAATGCTATAGACTATATGCATTCTTCTCCTGTCCCCCCTCTCCCCGGCCACCAGTAAATTTTTTTAGCAGCCTGGCTCAGTCCTGGCTTGTGCCAGCTCCAGGACCTACACCCACTGCGGCTCTGCATTTAAAGTGTATTAGGAGCCCCAGTGGCCAGGTAGCCTGGCTCAGGGAGCTCAGGATCTGGGAGCTCAGCTCCCACTCCCTCGGGAGAGGGACTGCTGTCATGCCGCAGCCTCTGTATCGGAAGTTGGTCCACGAAGGGAGCTGGTTCTGCAGGGGGCTCTTTGGGAGTGGGGCAGGAGTGATAAGAATTTATGAGATGAATCAACTTTTCAATTAACCAACATTTAACATCCCTATTGTAATGTGCATCGTGTGATGTGTAACTTGTAGGCTCAACAGAGTTGTGAGGGTTGCAGCAATATATTTGGAGAATATTACTGCAGTATATGCCACCTGTTCGATAAAGACAAGAAGCAGTACCACTGTGAGAAGTGTGGAATTTGTAGGTACTGTATTTAAAATTAATACTTTGTCTTTAATGTTCTTTGTGTTTTGATATTTTTAACACAATTCTGCTTAGGTTAGCTTAAATATTGGTAATTTTAAGATATTGTAATTGAAATTATGCATCTGAGACTAGTAGAGGATTTTCTGAGATGCAGGGAAGCATGTTACATATTGGTGATAAGCTTTTACTTCTGATGTAGCTCAAATAATGAATATGTGACTGTTAACAAGATCATTGCATACATAATGTCGGGGAATGTATTTAGTACTGGCTTCTGTTGAAGCCATTTCCTTGCCCAGCAGCTATTGTCTGCTGTTGTGAAAGTTAATAAGAGCTAAAGCAGAGGGTAAGTTGGTGGCCACCATAAGACAAAGGCTATTTTCTTAAAAATATATTTTATCATAAAGGTTGCACTGGTTAAGGGTCACTTAAGAAGGGTTAGAAGGAAACATCGTTAAAAATCTTGTGCATTTGACAGCTCTTTGTGTAATCGCTATCACAGTCCTCTAAAATAAAAGACTTGCTTGTTGTTGGAGAGACATAATCCTATCTAAGTGAGATACTTTTTTGCAGATACTAAAATGTAAATTGTACAAAAATTGGCAAACTGTTCCTAACTGAATATCTGTCTCTTCAGGATTGGTCCAAAAGAAGACTTTTTCCATTGTTCAAAATGTAACTTATGTCTTGCTTTGAGTCTTCAAGGAAATCATAAGGTATGAATGTAATATTTTATAGTTTCATTTAAAAAACCCCACAGCCTTCTCTCCCCAATTGAGTGCCTCATAGCTACGAACAGCTCTTCTTGAAATGTTTTAAGATTGTCAGTTTGATGTGCTACTTTTTCTTCTCTGGTCTTGTACAATAAATGTTACTATTTGTAGATTTTACTGGAAACCCTTTTGATGGAATCTGAACTCGAATTTGGGATAGTAAAAGATTTCATGCAACATTTATGTATCCTAAAGAATTGTAGATCAAGGTTATGTAGTCTTGTTATGCAAGACTCTACATTTGCTTTTCTTTCTTGTTAACCTGTCTTTTTTTCTTTACATAGTGTATTGAAAATGTCTCCAGGCAGAACTGTCCAATATGTTTGGAGGTAAAGGTTTTTTTTAAATGTTTCATCTATTAAAACTTCACTTGAAAATAAATAAATTCTGTAGTTTAATGGTTCCCTGTTGGAAGTATCCTTTTTTCCTTTTTCTCTTTTGGCTTTGACTTTAGCTTTTTGGGTATGTTTGGTAGTTAGGAAAATACATGCTAATTTTTATGTCTCGAAACAGGACATTCACACCTCACGTGTCGGAGCTCATGTTCTGCCGTGTGGACACCTTCTTCACAGGTAAGCCACTTCTGTAGAATCCTCACAATCAGAGATGGAAATCTCTGTTGTGTCATCCCCAGTTCATCTCCCCACTTACACAAGCCTGTTTGTACACTTCTGCCTTCAGGATGTTCAGAAGGTCCCAAGCAATGGGACATCTGTCCTTTCCCCTGGAGACTGCTCAACAACTAGGGGTGTAAAATCACATTAACTGGTTAAATGTGATATTTAACCAGTTCACTGATTAAAGGAGAGGGGAAGGAAGGAGGGCTGGAACCCTCTCCCCCGGCCACCACTGCTATAAGCAGGGGCTGTTCCAGCCCCCACTGGTTAACGTTTCACATCCCTATCCACAACCCAGTAAAGCTTTGACAGAAATAATTCCTTGATGTTCATCTTACATTTTCCCTTGCTTAATTTCTCCTTGTTGTCACTTGCACTCCAGCATATCACCCTAAATAATGTCATCCTTGGTGTAGCCTGTCGTGCCTTCCCCTCTGTGGCTTTATAATGAGCAGTGTGTGGCTGAAGCCCCATAAGGAGCCCCAGTTGGCTGTACAAAGGCACAGGGATCTGACTTTGTGGTGCTTCTTGAGGAGTCCAGGGGCTTTAGTAGTCTCTTAACCAATCTGTATAACTCTTAGTTTTCATCCTACATTGTCCTTGCGTCCACTGAACGTTTCTATTGCTCTAGGAAATCTTTCCCGTTTGTCAATCATTTTTGTTCTGACGTGGTACCCAGAACTGAATACAGCACTCCCCTCCTGGAGCGTGGTTACAACAGTGTCGTGTATTTTCTCCTCCTCCTGTGCATGGATGCCTCTGTACCTGCAGCCCTGACGGCCCTTGTCCCTCTTTTGTTTCTGTTCGCTATGATGCCTTTTTGGAAATCACTTTGAATATTTTGTCTTCCTTGGTCTCCTTCGGTGTGGCTGTTTGTCAGGTGCACTCTCCCACTGTATGTGGTAGATTAATGTTCCCCAGATATAGTGGCATGTGTCTTTCCCAGTTGAATCTTGCTTTGTGTTCTGTCCATCTCCGAAGCTTCTGTAGTAGCTGTCTCCGTTGTTTGGAGTGATCTTAAACCATCTGCAAGTTTCACTCGGGTGCTGTTGATTCCTTCCTTCAGCTCACTACTGAAGATGCCAGAATAGGCCCTCACGTGCTCTGGTCTCCTTGGATCCCTCTAACATTGGTGCTGGGTTGCCTCCCTCTTCCCATTTCCATACAAATTATTTTTAACCACAGCTCTTTGGCTAGCTTGCTCTTCCTTCATTGAAGCTTGGGATTCAAATCCCATTTAAAATGTTAACCTGCATGTTTAATCTGCCTGCTGCGCCACACTGCAGGATGGGGGCTGCTGGAATAGCTCCCTGCCTGTGGTCTGGCGTGCCCAGAGGCTGGAGCACCCAAGCTGTGGGTGGGAGGGGCCTGCTCCTGCTTGGCTGGACTGGAAAGCCCCCCACCCATGATGTACTGCTCCAGCTAGGCCAGGCACCGGTTCACTGGTTACTTCACCTTCCTTGTGTAGCTACTAATGTGGTCTTTTGTTTTCCTTTTAGAAATTGTTATGAAGACATGTTAAAAGAGTGAGTATTCTTACCCCCCTGCATTCTAAGTATCCTTTTAGCGCAGACGCCTAATTTGGAGAAGCAAAGATTGCTGTGACAGTCCAGGGCTGAAAGATTTAAAGGCAGCAGTTAACCAAGCAGTCTCCTCAGATATTGCACATTGCATTTCTCCTTGACTGCTGTGTTGGGAATTGGCTCATAAGATTGGAAGGGACCTCCTGGGTAATTGAGGCAGTCCCCTGCTCTCACAGGGAGCACTGTCCTGTCCTTTTCATTAACCAGTGGACTACGTCTTAAAGCTAGTGAGGTTGTTTGCCCCACTGCTTTTGTGGGAAGGCTGTTCCCTTATTTCTCTGGCTAGAAACCTTGTGTCCATGGGCAGCCTAGATTTATTCATGGCCAGTGTATCCTTGTTTGACTTGTGACAGTATCATTCTTTGCATTCAGTAGCTCTTCTCCGTCCCTAGGGTTTTTCTCCATGTCCTGGTGTAATTAAACTGATTCTAGTAATGGCTGTGTCACACCAGTATCTTCCTGACTTGTACTGTGTGTCTTTCAGAGGTTACCGGTGCCCCTTGTGCATGCGCTCTGCTTTAGATATGAGCAGGTACTGGCGACAATTGGATGATGAAGTGGCACAAACGCCGATGCCTACAGAATATCAGAACATGATGGTGGAGGTAAGTAGCAAGTCCTTTCTCACTGTGCGCCCTTCCTATCTCCCTCCAATATTGGCCACTGCCTACCATCCTGTTAGCAGGAGTGGAATTCGAGCGGAGCTCTCTCTGAAACAAAAGCTAATATTACCCTTTGGCACGCTGCAGAACAATTGTTTCTCACGTTTGGAGGATAAGATGACCAGGTAGGTGAAGAATTAGGTTGTTTCCTACCCACCAGCTGTTGCTATAGCATTGCGATTATGAGACAATTCCAGATCAGGGGGCTGCTGTCCTCTGTAGGAGCAGGAAGTTAGGTTCGCTTTCCATTTCAGAATGAACATGCTGCTTGTGCAAAGCACTCTGATGTTTGCCACTATGCTGCTATTCTGTCTGGGAGTAACTCTGCCTTTGAGGTCTGCATTAGGCTTGGTTTCTGCTTGTTACGGAGACTTAAATTAGAATAAGAGCTACGTAATTTATTCTAGCAGAATCCACAAACTTAGCCCGGATGTCCTACTTCCCTATTGTGTGTTGGATAGAAGATGGTTCTGCTTTTGTAACTGATGTACAAAAGGCTGTATTTCTTAGAACCAGAGCTTTGTCTTTTCTCCAGTCTTCATCTGCTCCAACAGACTTAGGCTGATTCTCTAGGGGAGGCTGAGAGAAAGCAGGAGTCAGAGAACCTTTGTCTTACTCATATAAGTTCCATTAACTTTCTATAAATAAATACAGTAGAACCTCAGCGTTATGAACTGACCACTGAACCGCACACCTCATTTGGAACTGGAAGTACACAATCAGGCAGCAGGAGAGACTACACAAGCAAATACAGTACAGGACTGTTACATGTTAACTACTAAAAAAGGGCACGGGGGACTAGCATTTTTCCTCTGCATAGTTAAGTTTAAAGCTGTAGTGTCAGCGTTGTAAGCTTCTAAAAAACTGTAATGTTTTGTTCTGAGTTACAAATGTTTCCAAGTTAGGAATAGCCTCTGTTCCTATAGTACCAAAAGGAAATACATTTAAAAACAGTCTACAAACCATGATCTGGAACTAAACAAAACCAGTCTACCTTTCTGAAAAATGTGTCTTGCTTAACACAGGGTAGGTACAGGCAGCCCCCAACTTGCAATGCGATCAGTTCCTGGGGAAGCGTCGCAAGTTGGGGGCGTCGTAACTTGAACCCTCATTTACAATAAGTGTTGTGGCGCTGTCATAAAGGCGAGCCGAGGATGTAAGTCGGGGATTTTCAGCCGCTTTTGCACTTAAAACCATTTTTGTAAGTGCGGAGGGTCGCAACTCGGGCAGTCGCATCTCGGGGGTTTCCTGTATCTGCAACAGTTGGATAGCCATAAGGGGTGCATTCAAATAGCATCTATGGGCCCAAATGGACAACTGATGAAGGAGCTGTCTGGTTTTAAAGTTTGAGACTGGGGCTTCTACACAAAATTCTAAATGTTATGACAAGTAAACAAATGCAGGAGTTTTCTAAGGCAAAACAATTGTACTTTAGTAGGTCCAGAATGATTGGTGGACAGAGAGGACGCCGTTACAACCATACTGGATGTCTCAGAATTTGGAATCTTCCAATGAAATTCAGCAGATGTTAAATTGAACCTTACAAAGAATTTGCTAATATATTTATAAATACTGTCATTCATTAAATAATGTTCCCCAAGCAATTCCATGCAGCACACATGGTGCAAAATTTGTGCTGTATCTGATGCAAAAAAGTAATCAAAGTAGTTAAACAACAAACTTCTGTAAACCATGCTGGTAAAAAAATTAACATTCATAATACTGAAAAAACATTTGCAGTTTGTAAGGCTAGAAGGTCCTAGACTTTGGGCATCACCCCGTTGAAATTAATAATTCAGCTATGCCAATTATAATGACTATTCCTAAATGAACAGGGAATTCTAAAAAAATGTGTTAACAATAGAAGTGCAATAGAAAATGAAACCTATAAGCAGTGTTATCCCAGTGTAAAATGGCAACACAAAGCAAAAACAAAGCAAATGTACCCTGCTGTAAACAAACCAACCCCAGCTAGTTCTGTAAGTGCTCAGCCCAAATAAACATTACCACACGTGAGGGAGGCTGGGCCCAACTAATCATTAGAAAGTGAAGGAGGCAGTATGACTCAAAGACAAAATGTGTGCTTTGAGATACGCAACTACTTGGTGGAGACTACACCATGCCAGAGAAACCTGACTGGGTGGTGTCTGAATGTCACCTCTCTGTGCGGGACTGGGATCCATTGCCAAGTGTAAACAGCTAACAGAAGCTGTGCTGGACAACCCAAAGTGAGCATGACTGGTGACCAGTCTTCCTGTGCCTGCATCTCCCTGATCTGCCGACTTCACACACAAGGAAATAGAGCAGTTGGTGTCCATTGCCCTCTTAATAACTAAGCAACAAACCACCGAAAACAATTCTGTACCAGCGGAGGTGAGTTTGTCCCCCCGGTTCATACTTTAAGCCTAATATTAGTAAAAATGTAAATGTAGTCTTAAAAATGTGCTGCTAAATAATAAACTGAAACCCACAACCCTCCAACAATTCAAACAAATGATTAAAATACAATAAAAAGCAAAGTCTTTCCTATAAATAACAAAACAGCCCTATAAAATCAAGACTTTGGTAGTAATCAAGTCTTGTTGCAGCCACAATGTTTTAAGCAGCCTGCTGTTTGTCTGAAGGCAATTCTCTTTTACTACAGATCCTTTGCAATGACTGCAGCACCCGGTCCACAGTCCAGTTCCATATCTTAGGCATGAAGTGTACAAGCTGTGAGTCCTACAACACCGCTCAGGATGGAGGATGCAGGGTGCCTCTGGAGCAGCAGTGACTGACACACACCATGTGCTACTGGACAGAAAAACCCACCCTTGTTTGATATGGCTGCTAACAAAGCCAGGCTAACCACAGTGTCTCTTAGTACCAATGGGTTCTCCATTAACGTATCACAAAATCCTAATTCCTGGTGCCATTTTCATGCACCCAGGGGATTGTCGCTCTGCTGTTAGCATGTCCTGCAATTCCCCCTCTGCAGTGGTTGTGCAGTGCAGAGCTGCGTCCGAGCACCTGTGACGTCTCACCCCTCTGCTTTCCACAGTGATGCTCCCTGGAGAGCATTCTTGTTGGGTGATCTTCCCCTTTGGGGGTGCTGTGCATCACACACAAGATTTGTCCTTGAGAACTGCAAGGCTTTGAGGACAGCTCAGCTGTCTCTTCTACTGGGTTGTATATAGACACATTTTTAATAAACCGATTTATAAGCAGTAGCTGTCAGAACTGAACTGATTCTACGACAGCTGAAGGCTTTGGCCAGATTCCTTGGAGGCTGCACCTTTCAGGAAGAGAGGGGTAGCAAGGCTAGGCAGATACCTATTCTGCACAGAAATCCATGGGGACAGTCAGTAGCTTGCAGTGCTGTTTTAGGGAAAGCTGAAGTCTTCAGTCTTTTTGGTGAATAGATTCTGTGTTTAAGTGACACATGTTTGTAGGTGGATGAAGTCCGGGAAAGGGAGGTGGTGATATATGGAAGAGGTGGATAAGTCATTTATCTTCATCTACAACTCTGGCACACAAACTGCACAAAGCAAAAAAGTGCAGGGTTATTAATTTAAAGGCTACCGTGTGTCAAATCAGTGGTATATATTCACGTGAATATAGAACACTTTTTCTCCACCTCCTTGTTCCTTTCACCTGTTACAACTGGCCGCTGATTTCTCTCCCAACCTGAAGGCCCTGATGCTGTGAAATTGTACCAGCCTGCTTCCTAGTTCAGATATGCCAGTGTTTATCAATTTCAGTGAGTCAATTCAGGCGCATGAAGTGAGGCACGTGCATTTGTTTTTTCAGGAGTGAGGCCGCAAAAGCCAATGCTATTGTTGGCGGCTGTGCAAAAAAATCTCTCCTTTTCGGGACACTCGGGTGGTTTAGTCCAGTCTTTGCTTTGGTGGTAAGTTTTTTATAAAATCTAGTTTCCTGAAAACATATTGTTAAAGCATACGGAAAAGATTTCTTCCCAGAATGTTGACTGTTTGAACAGTGTAGAATGGCCCTCTTTCTGAGAGCCAAGGTGTGAAAGGAATGGGGTGTATGTGAATGAATCTTGTCCCTTTGTCCGTGCTCAATGAAATGCAGAAAATAACAAACCTTGCTTCTCACTACATAGCAAATTTTTTTCAAACTTGTTCTGATCATCTAACATGCCACTAAAAATGTATTTTTCATCTGACAGTGTCCCTTCATGCTCAAAAATACTTCAAATCTAAGTGCTGTATGGTAGTAGTAGTTACTGCTATTGAAATCTAATTGCATATTCGTAGGTATCTTTTTCTAAAGCACTTTTCTCAATGCCATAAATTAATGTATTTTGTTGTACAGTAATATCTTTATTAAAGTAGATTATAGTAAATTTTTCATGAGTCTGGTAGTAGATACTCCTGGGAGGTGTCAGGTGAATTTGAGCTAAAACGTGGTGGTGTATAAATATGGCTTGACTGCTAATTTCAGTGGTCGCACTGGATTTTTTCACTTCTAGATACTGGCCCTATCGGCTTGTGAGTAAGGGAGGGAGAATGGAATTCCAGCTGGAATACTATTTGATTCAGATTGTTTGTAGTAGCGTTATGCTGTGCGGTGGGACCTGCACAGTTCTTTACACTGGAAATAGTTTTTCAGCAGCTCATGTTGTTCTTCAGTCTTCTCATGGCCTTTGCCACAGTCACGCTGATCCCTGTATGCTTCCCCCGCAAGGTAATGGGACATGATTTCCTCTGTCCTTATGACAGCGTGCAGGAAATGTGACTAACTCCTGCTAGACAACGTTGCAGCATCTGTAGATAGTAAGTTGCCAATGAACTCAGAAAGTTACATTGACTTCTGGGCGTACATCTGCCCTGCACACTCCTTTTGGCAGTAGTAGAGCACAAGAACTATACACACCCTGAGCATGGGCACAAATGGACAGGTAGGCTGTGAGGTGCTGCTTAGAGAAGTATAAACAAGACAGGCCTGAAGGCTGTGGGTTAAGTACCCTGCACAGCTCTACTTGCCCACAGAGTGCAGCCCCATCGACATTGCTGGTTTTAGCTTCCCAGCTGCTGAAGTGTTTCCTCTGGGCAGGAAAGGCTCTGGTACCTAGGCAAGACTGGCTGGGGATGTAGTGGAAAATGCTGTCCACTCCCCTGCTAAGTTTTCTCCTGCTTGCCCCACCAGAGCCTTTCCCTGCCATATGCAGCTGCTCCCTGTGGTGTGGCTGCAGCGTGCTTTTCGCTGGGGCATGGAGTTAAGAGCACCCTACGTGCCAGATGTAGCCCTTGGGTTGACTGTTTAACTTCAGCGCTGACCTACGGCTCCCTGACACCGCTCACTGCCGGATACTCAGCGTAGTCACAGGCCCTTCTCTCGAGATCCCCAGAATATGCTTCTCTGCAGTGAAGGTGAGGAGCCCAGCTGTGGTGGGTGTGGGGCAGTAGTCAAGTGGACTGAGGGCTGCGATCTTCCTAATTTTGTTTGGTAAATAAAATTCTTCAGAGACATCTGCCCCAGTGGTCACCAGTCAATTGATCGTGATCGATTGGCTGACCCCGGGGACCCTCCTAGCTGATGGTGATCTCCGGCAGCACAGTGGGGATGCCGCTAAGGCAGGTTCCCTGCCTGCCCCACCATCACATGGCTCCCAGAAGTGGCCAGCACAGCCCAGGACGGGCAGGCAGGGGGAGGTCTCTGCATGCTGCTGCTTCCAAGCACCGCCCCTACAATTCCCATTGGCTGGGAAGGGGAAACTGGCCAATAGGAACTGAGGGGGGGGCAGTGCTGTCAGAGAGGAGCAGCATGTGGAGACGTGCCCCCGCCCTCCACCCCCGGGGTCACAGGGGTGCGTTGGCCCCTTCCAGGAGCAGCATGGGGCCCAGGCAGACAGGAAGCCTGTCTTTGACTTCCTGCATCAAGTGGGGGCTGCCTGCAGTAAGTGCTGCCTGGCAGAAGTCAGCGTCCCTATCCCCTCCTGAACCCCGACCCCTTGCCCTAGTCCTGAGCTGCTTCTCAGAGCCAGCACCCCAAACTCCCTCCTGCACTTCAGCCCAGAGCCCCCTCACCCAAATACCCTCCCAGTGCTTCTACCCATCACCCCCTCCTGCACCCCAAGTCCCCAGCCCAGAGCCCTCCTGACTCTCTTCCCCAGCCAGGTGAGGGAGGGTGGTGGGGTTTAGGGGAAGGGACAGGGTAGATCCTGGATTGCCCTTAAAGTCCAAGTGATCTTGGGTGTAAAAAGTTGGGAGGCCCCTGCTCTAGCAGTGGGGAGGTGTAATTCCTGCTGCACTGCAAACAGCGTGGCCGGGCTAGCTGCCCAAGTCCGCCTCTGTGCTCTGACAGGGCGGTACTCCCATCACTAGCCTGAGCTGCTGCCATGCTGCTGTTTCTAGCACGTAAGCTCAATCAGCGTTCCGGAGGGTCCATCTGCCCCAGCTGGAAATTACCCCATCAGTGGCAGTCTGGGTCTGCCCGAGAAGTGACCAAAGTGCAACTTTCAGCCTTTCCCTTTGCGGGGTGTTTGGATGGCAACTGACAGAGCAAACCCCGCTGGAGTCGTTGCTTTTATTTCAGTTGTATTCTGGGGCTGTTCCAGCTGCTGAATGATGGCGCCTACCAAGGCAACAGTGGGACAATAATCATTGGTGGTGTCAGTCAGATTAAATACAGTTCCGTATTAACACCTGCAGAGTAACCGGCTTTCTCTGCTGGGGGTATCTTGAGAAACCTTCAATCAGTTTCTTGCTTTTTGTGTGTGTGTATCAAGGAGATTAAAGTGAGTGTTTATGTCCCGAAGGTCTGGTCTGTCAATCTCAGCCCAGAGCCAGAGAGTCCTATGTGCGAGGCGCTTTTATGCTAGCGCGGGAGCTTGGCTGAGGAGGAGACGGCCCTTTTCTCATACCACAAGTACGATGCTGGTTCCGATTTACTCCAGGTTGCTTTGGGAAGCTGCACCCTTAGCATTCCTGCAGAGGCTGATTGATACACTTACTGCAAGGAGAAACTGTTGGTCTCCAAATGGTGCTGTCAGATTCTTGCCGGGATGGAAGCACGGGCTTTGGAGATCTCTGACTAGCAGGACAATTGGAGGGTTTATTTAGAACATAAGAACAGCCGTACCGGGTCAGACCAAAGGTCCATCTAGCCCAGTATCCTGCCTGCTGACAGTGGCCAGCACCAGGTGCCCCAGAGTGGGTGGACCGAAGACAATGATCAAGCGATTTGTCTCCTTGCCATCCCTCTCCAGCCTCTCACAAACAGAGGCCAAGGACACCATTTCATCCCCTGGCTAATAGCCTTTTATGGACCTAACCTGCATGAAATTATCTAGCTTCTCTTTAACATTTGACATGACAGATTTCTTGATGGCCATCAGATGGGCTGGGGGTATTGCCTTCAATGCCAGTTCTGACCTCATTGAGCATGAGTTGCCCCGCTGAAAAGCGATTCAAAATTTGACTATTTGGGTCTTGTCAGAAACTCTCCGCTCATCTGTAACCGAGTAAGAATGAAAAATTCTTCAGTCTTTGCTACCAGCCAGACTCAGCCACATGGTTAGCTACAATTGCATGGACATGCTGTCTGTTGCTCTGATACAGAGATATCCCTGTTTACTAATGCAAGCTAGCTCCATTTCTTTTCAGACTTTAAAAGGTTGAGTTAGCACTGAATAGTTTTGTTTTTTTAATATGCAGAGGTTTCTTAGCCATTCAGTTGGGTCAAGGTTTGAAAAAAATGAAGGGCCTATAATTTAACTCCTGTATAAATGGCTGGATTTTGAAAAGACCTAAGCCCCCAGCAGCTCCTACTGGCTTCCAGAAAGCTTGGCTGTGAAATTTTTATTATGACTGTGCAGAAAGCTTCCCAACAGCCATGTGCTGCTTGTCTCTTTGCATGTGCTGCACTTTCTGCACGGACCCTGAGTGAATGTACTTAGCTGTTCTGGGCCTTGCCTTGGTCCTATTTGATTTCCATTCTAATGATCTGTGTGGAATGCTGAGTTTGGATATTTTTGTCCCCCACACAAATACTCCTCCCTGTGTACCTTCCTATTCCAGCTGTTCGTTAGAGCATGGGTGTGTAATCTGTGCATGCAGCCACCTGAAAAGAAGCAGTGATGAGGAATTAAAAACACACATTTGATGCTCTTACTGATATCGGGGAAGCAAAGGGAATACTGTACAAATGGGCAGAGGTGTCTCTTCTAAAGGACGTTCTCTTAAACTACAGTATCCATGATCTAGTGCAGCTCTTGTAGACATTTTTCAGGATTTTCTTCCTCTGGCTACTTTCTCTCCCACTATTTTGTCTCAGATGAAAGGAGAGGAACCAATGGAGAAAAAGAAATGTTGAAAATAATTATCAGGTTTAAAGAAAACAATCCCCCAAAATGCGACACAATCCCTCTCAAAATAAATTTAGAAACAATTTTTTGGCAAAGGCCATTTTTCAACCAAGTAAGTGTGATGCTGGACCAGTCCATGCTTTGGATTGTCAAGGTTCTCTCTGACTTCTTCCTATAGCTTTGAATTGCTCCAAGCAAACCAGTGAAGATCTGGACAGATGTCTGCTTAAGCCTTTGTGGTTATGTTGCCTAAATCAAAGGCTATGTAAGCTGTACATCTGTGCTTTTACCTGGCCAAATTCAGCTGGGCTAAATAAATAACAATTGCAAAAGGGTCGTATTGTATTTCTTTACATTCATGTCATTGTAAAGGGCTATTTTGATAAATAAAAATATGAACAAAAAACTATCCCTCCAATTAGAAGAGTTGAACTCAGGAAGCTAAATCTTCCCTTCCAGCAATTCAGTGTGTTCAAAGGGCTGAGGAGAAGACAATGTGCCTCACAGGTGTAGATGAGTTCAGACCAAGCTGGGACTGAATTCCACAGCACTGGCTTTTTCAGTTTCTACCAGCAGGACTTCAGCTGGTCCTAGCTGTGGCAGAAGCAAAACTGCTGTCTGCTACCCTCTCGCTGGGCTTCCAGAGACATGGCCTCCCACAGCTGCATTGGTCACTACAGGTCTGTGCTTCAGAAAGGTTTGACATGGGCACCTGATTTGCCTGCTGCCATATTTACTGTTCATAAGTCCCCTACCAATGCCCTTTAGCATGCAGCCCCGGTGAATGCAAAGCAAGACTATTCTCACGGGCCAGGGATAATCAGCCAGTGATTTCTGCATCCAGGTCAATATGCTGGGGGCCTGTTGATCAGATAGATACTAAGCACAGTTGGAGGTAAGGTGCCAGAACAAAACCAAAAAAACAGGGCGTGTCCTGTGGATTCCCTATTCCCCTTGCTTAGTGCCTGCAGGCTGGGGCCCCGTGGGGAAGAGATTCCACTCAATCTAGTTGCAGATTTTTCAGCAAAACAGAGATTTCTCACCTCTCAAATGTGGGTCCCGGAACTTTTTAATGGCATCCCAGGCAGGGTTTCTCTAGAAATCTGCCGGCATTGCTTGCTACTGGGGAGAACCCTGTCATATTAGCCACCCTTAAGTTTCCTGGCTTTGGGCATGGCTGCTGGGCTCCTCCAGGATCTGTGGCTCTGCTCATCCATGGTCAGAATTTCTGGGTTTCCTGCCACGGAGATTTGGAAGTCCTGGCCCAAGCCAAGGGTCTTGTTCCATGGCAGGGAGCTTGGAGGCCCCCAGCTTTGGTTGGGGCTCAGCTTCTGTCTGCTACACAGAAAGTCTGGAAGCCTCATGGTCCCTGCTGTGATGGGCTGGAGCACAAATGCCTCTTTGGGATTGTCACCCAGTGTGCTGGTGGTGCCCACCTACTTGCCCTCTGGGGCGTCCCACCACCTGTCCTGCCGGACGAGAAGCTCTAATCTCCCCCAGCCAAGGCAGGGTTGTGGGACACTGAACCATCTCCGCTCTGGGAGGGAAGGGGGCCTCAGCTATAAGGACTCGGCACCTAGGAACCCAACCCCCAAAAGGGACCAAAACCACCCAAAAATCAAAGTAAATTACTAAAACAAAATGCTCCAGCTAATCCTAAGAAACTGGCTACATGTAAATTCTTTTGCCGGACAGCCTCCATCTTAGGCCCAATTTTCAGATGTTTCCAGCAGGCATCTTGGATGGGTATGTGTGTGTGGGGAGGAGGGAGGAAGGGGCTCATGCAATGGTCCTTCTAATCTTTTCCATCCATGTACAGAATAAATTTTGTTATGTGCAGTGAGGCATGTGTGGATGTGCACCAGCAGAAAAAACCCCAACAGTTGTAGGCTCTCTGCTAATCAGCAGGGCAGCAGTTGAATTTCTCCTGAGGGATCACACAAGTGCACAGCTTACAGGGAACACTGGTCTTCTAGCATCTGGCAGCT
>JANRFK010001234.1:5521494-5534295 GCA_030068395.1 Apalone spinifera
GGGCACACAGACTGGCTTCCGGGTGCCGCCTCCAGACACTCCTCTCTTGCCATCTGTGCTTTCCCCTCCAAATTCCTTGCAGCTTGCTTCAGGGTTAGCTCTGTCACGTGACAATAGCCGAGTACTGGCCACTTGCCACGGAACAAAGAACTCCGTTAGAAAGTTCTCTCCTCCTGCTCCCGTGGTAAGCTTTGGCTTTGAACCTTGTCCCGCTGGCCTTCCTTCCATGGATTTAGAGACAGTCAATGTCCTAATGAGTTCCCATTGTCCTTGGCAAATTCCACATACAGGGAATGCATTGTACCTGTTCAACGGCAACACTAGTCAGCCGAATGGTGATTGTGTGGCATTCTCCTCCTCATTTTGCTTTGCCCTCTGTGGAGTGGCTGTCTCACTGGCCTAGAGATGGATAAATGGTTTCTTTATGCCACATGATATGTACAGACAGTACAACTGGGCATAGGTGACTTATGGTAGCACTAGGGGGGTACGCTGACCCCGTACCCCCACCAAAATGTTAATTGCTAAACAGGGTGCCTCTTGTGCCCCCTCCCTATTCCCCTGGGTGGCCCTCCCTGTCCCCTACGGGCACCAGTCGCCTATGAAAATGGTAAGGCCGTTTTGGCCTCTGTTGATGGAATGTGATGCATGGTAAATGCAAAATCCATGTAATCTGACACAATTCATCCCTTAGTATCTCTGTTGAAATTGAAAAGCCTTCAGTATAATTCTGCAAAAGGCCGTTTGTGGTATCCAATGTGCAACCCGTAAGGACATTCCGTCCAACCTGAACTTTGGTCCCCCCAGCCGCTTCTGCCATGCAAACCCCGAACGCACAGCTGGAGGGGTGTGGCTGGCTCCTTCTCTTGGCAAGTCTGTGGATGGAGGATCAGCAGTGGGGAAGTGGTGGGAGCAGAACGCACCTGATCAGCCACTCGCTGCTTCCAGCAGTAGGGGAGAGTTAGGAGCTACACTCCAGGCTAGAGTCCAAGCGTGTGCCTCCCTGCAGACCAGCCAGTTTCCGGAGTCAGAGGCTTGGGGTTTCGAAGGGTTAACGCAGGCAGTGAAGTCGCTCAGGCACAGTTAAAAGAGAGCCGTGAAGGCAAACGGATTCAGTTAATCCCAGATATGCCAAGAGTCGGTATTAACCAGCCGCACACCAGTGGCTCTGAACTTGCTGTTAAATTCTCTATCTGTCAAAAAGGTTGGCTCTGCGTCTGGCTTTTCTTAAAGGGGTCTTTTTACGGGATGTCTTTTACCTCAGCTCGCCTTCAGTCATGGACTTGTCTCATGCCAAAGGTTGCCACAACCTGGCCCAGCCCGGCTGTCTGGATGGACCTCATTCTGCTAGGGGTGGAGCCGGGTACTTCTAATCCCCCTGCACCAGTAGCCTCCTCAGGAATTGAAATTGGGGGGGTGTTCGAATTTACAGGGGGTGTGTGTCAGGGCCGATGAGGGGTGAGAGCGTGAGGGTGAAGGTGGGCCGTACGGCATCATAGTTCACAAAACTGGGGGGGTGTTGGAGAAATTTGGGGGGGGCATACAGCCCCATGGGGGAGGGGGAGGGTGTAGGGAAATCCCTGCCTGGCACACTGATTAGCTCTGGGTCTCTCTGGCACGTTCCCAGGTGCAGACCTAATACCAATGTCCTGTGAGGGCAGAAGGGCCCCACGCTCCAGCCATCTTCAATCCCAGAACCAGTGACCCGGCCCTCCTGAGCCCCCACTTGCTTAGGCATCGGAGAGGCCACCTGGCTGGGGGAGCTCCAGTTTCCTAGGCCCTGTCCAAGCCAGGCAGTCACCAAGTTTCAGGCATGAGTCAGGGTTGGGCTGGGATAGGACACCAGGAAGTCTAGATACCAGGCAGGAGGCTGCAGAGTGCAGGCCAGGGGCAAACCAGGGTCAGATGCTGGAATCTAGTGTATGCACGGTGAGGTCTGGAAGGCAACAAGCAGGAAGTCTGCATCATTTCTCAGACCACTCCCTATGGAGGCGTCCTGGTTTATATACCAGCATGAGCCAATCAGTGGGCGGTGGAGGGCTGCCACTCAGGCCCTGTTGGGCGGTACTTCCTGCAGTGATTAGCTTCACAGAGTCTTCCAGTGGAAACCCAGCAGCAGCATCCATTGGCAGTGCTGATGGCTGCCCCAGAGTAAGCATGGTGTTGGCACCTATGATGGTACATTTAGGGTTATAAACCTTTCCTGATGCTTCATCAGCCAGCCCCTCTAGATGCTACTGTGATAACTTCCAGGATGACCATGCATCATTAGTAAAACTGTTAGGTTATTTTGCACAATTGTAAAGTGGTGGATCGGGAGACACATTTGTTCAAAGGAATGTTTTGTGCTGTTGGACAATGTAATGAGGTGGAGGATGCTACCACCTGAATTCTTAACAATTATGGCAAAGCATCTTTAGGCAGGTAATTGCTATTGTACACGAGAGCTTACAAAGGAGAAGAAGTATTTCCATAATTGTATATATTTATTACGGGGGTTTTTTTTTTGGACATGAAAGTACCTATTTTATTCTGTATTAGCAGCCTTTGTGTCTGCCTGGGGTGGTTCAGGAAAGGGAGAAGTAGTGCCTAATATAAATAAATGGCAGTACTTGAGAAGAGAATATGCCAACTTGATCATGCCAAGAATCTAAAATGTGCAATGTACTCAACGTTGAATTATGATGAGTCAATTCATGCTTTTTTTTTTTAAATATCTTATGCAGCTGTGTTCCCGATAGTCTGCCATTTTTAGAGTTTTGTTTCTAGTCAAAATCTTTTAAAAGACTCTCCTGAACTAGTAACGGCTATTGAGGATTAATTCTTTTGCTGGCCTATGCATTTAGTAGTTTATTTTTAGAACCCTGTGGGCTCTGGACACTCTTATCAGAAACTGTTCTAAACTCTGCTAGCTCTGTGTCTTCTCTCAGAGACTGATTTGGACCCAAATAGCAAAAGGCGCCGGAATCCTTTTTCCCTTTGCTTTTCTCTCTCCTAGTAGGCGTTCGCATGCCACAGCGATGCGCATCTAGGCTGATTTATGGTTTGTGGTTTAAAATTGTACAGATTTCATTGTTCAACTATCTTGATGGGAAAACTATGTGGAAACACAGTGACTTCAGCTTTATTCCCTTGTAAGGGCTTGACATTTCACGGCGTGGAAACAGGTTTGACCATGCTGTTCAGGACTGTGGATGAGGACAAGCTGTGTTCGGGATTTTTCAGCTAGTCACTCTTAAATTCTGGTCCCAGCTTGGCTTAATTGCAGTTTGCTGATAGAGGCACGCTGGCTCTAAAGTAGAGTTGATGGTTTAAAGACAAAGAGAAACGGTCACCCATTAAATGTAAGGCTTTTGTCAAAACTGAAATATTTTGCAGTAATGGACCAGTTTTGACAAGAAGTTCATCAGGAAAGTTTCTTGTGGAGAGGGGCCAGAAGGAGAGAGACCCTGCATAATTATTGTAACCAGTTTTTGCCACCCATCTCTCTATTTAGAGCCCCCACTATTTTCATTCGAGGCCTGGGCCTGAGGGGAGCTGTTCTTGGAGAATCTTTCTCCTTCAGATCATGGGCTTTTTCTGTCACTTGGTTACTCAGTAGCCTCCACAGAGGCATCTTGGGGTAAGCGATTTTCAGAGGTGAAACTTTCTGGACTTCAGTCTTTTGGGTGGGGGACGTGTCTGTGACCCTGACCGTGTTCTGGAGAAAACGTACGGCGTTCTGAATTACGTGAAGCCTTATTGAAATGGGGTTGATGCCTTTGGGATCCCTCATGTTTAAAAATGCAGTTGTGTATGTGACGGTGGAATTGTATGCAACTCCCCTTGCGGGACGCTAATGTCATTCGGCTGGTTACTAGCCCTGGGAAGCCAGCCCTTCACTGGTTCTCATGTACTACTTCAAACTGGATTCTCCAGGGACCAACAGGCCCAGCGAGGATTTTTGAATAATGAGTCTGGGTTTAAACATGCTCAGGATTGTTATCCTGATCCAGTAAGCGGATTGGACCCTTTGTTCCCAGACCACCTCAATCCCTGAGGAAGGACAGGGCCTACGGAAGCCCTATATGCCTGCATGTTGGTTCTGAGGTGACTCTGTGATGAGCTTGAAATGGCAAGGAAACCCCATGGTGGGGAGGGCTAAGGGACTGCCCTTGCCAGAGCCCGTTTTAGGGCTGGGATGACCTCTGGTGAGCTTAATAGCACGTGTGCCCTTTCTTTTCTGGTGTTTAATATTTTCTGGGTAGTGCTTTGACCTTCAGACTAAAATAGGCTGGTAAAGGAAGTGCCATGTGGCACCTAAGAGGGGTAATTTCAGTGTTCCTCTGAGGACCAAGTAAGCAGGCCTGCTTAGGCGGTGTCTCTTGCGGTACAGTCAATATCCTAGTCAGAAGGAAGTGAGAGGTGGGTCTCCAGTCAAGAGAGGAGATGGCCAGGAATGCCTAGTGGCTGCCCTGGCTGGACCACAGGGGAATTACTGATAATGTTTCCCTCACCGTG
Organism: Apalone spinifera; assembly: GCA_030068395.1. Lineage (NCBI taxonomy): Eukaryota > Metazoa > Chordata > Testudines > Trionychidae > Apalone > Apalone spinifera. Next base: position 5,525,995 of record JANRFK010001234.1, read on the forward strand.
CTATGGTGTCCATGAAGTGGACGTCTCAGATCAAGCACCCGTTCTTTGTCTTTTTTTCACTGAAGGCTTTTTTTTACTGAAACACTCGAGAGATCTTGGAGTCATTGCGGATAGTTCTCTGAAAACATCCACTCAATGTGCAGTGGCAGAGAAAAAAGCAAACAGAATGTTAGGAATCATTAACAAAGGGATAGAGAATAAGACAGAGAATATCTTATTGCCCCTCTATAAATCCGTGGTACGCCCACATCTTGAATACCGCATTCAGATGCGGTCGCCTCATCTAAAAAAAGATCTATTGGCACTGAAAAAGGTTCAGAAAAGGGCAACAAAAATGACGAGGGGTTTGGAATGGGTCCCATATGAGGAGAGATTAAAAAGACTGGGACTTTTCAGCTTAGAAAAGAGGAGGCTAAGGGGGGATATGATAGAGGTCTGTAAAATCATGACAGGTATGGAGAAAGTAAATAAAAGTTACTTACTAGTTCCTATAACATTTGAACTAGGGGGTCACCAAATGAAACGAATAGGTAGCAGGTTTAAAACAAACAAAGGGAAGTTTTTCTTCATGCAGCGCATAGTCAACCTGTGGAACTCCTTGCCAGAGGATGTTATGAAGACCAGGAATTTAACAGCATTCAAAAAAGAACTAGATAAATTAATGTAGGATTGCTCCTTCAGTGGCTGTTAGCCAGGATGGGTAAGAATGGTATCCCTAGCCTCTGTTTGTCAGAGGCTGGAAATGGGTGACGGGATCACTTGATTATTCTCTGTTCTGTTCACTCCCTGTGACACATCTGACATTGGCCATGGTTGGCAGACAGGATACTAGGCTAGATGGACCTTTGGTCTGACCCAGTATGGACATTCTTATGTTCTTAAGGCACCCTGCATCAGACCTACCAAATCAAAGGACTCACTTGACTGTAAAACTGCTCTGAATCTTTGAAAGACTGATCTTACAATCAGAAAAGAATTGCTTGACTGGCAAGTCCTCCAACTTGCATCATGCCTCTGTTTTTATCCTTCTAGTTTCCAAGATACACTTTAAAATTAAATGAAGGCCCTGATTTGAACCGGGCTATCGTTTTGTTACAAATAACTTAGATTCCACAAGCATGTCCCTCTTTCATGCTCAAGTTTCAGCCCAAAGGCCTAAGATCTGTTTGCAAACTTTTACATGATGTGTAATTTGTGACTGCAGCTCACCCTGGATTCATTTCCTGGCTCTGTTCGTCTTCTGGGTGACCGTGGGTAAGTCGCATCATTGCCATGCCTCAGTTTCCCAATCTGTACTTCATTCCTGCGATTTTTGACAAAGAAAACCGACCTCCATGCAGAAAACAAACGAATTAAAAGATATACTTGCAGCAGTTCCCTGGCACAGGTCCTACTATTCATTCTCCTTTTTCAGCCTCATTCTATGCTGAGCAAGTGCTGCTCAGTATTCGTGTTCTTCCCCTTGAGTGATCTGGAACACAAAGCAGCGGGAGAGAGTCTGAATGATGGGACTGGATTCCCTTTCCAAACTAAGGGCCCTTTTTTTTTGTAAGGCCCCAGCATGCTAAAACCCAGGGCTACAGAGTGGTCCATAGCATGTGCTGACTTGTTATGGACGCAGACCGTGGAAAGTTCCGCCTCTAGGGTTTGACAGACAGCAGCCTCGAGGCGCCTGATTGGTTCCCTGTCCTACATAAAAGGTGCTCCAGGAAATGTCCTCTCCTGTACCTGCCATGACTGTTCCAGCTCCTGAATTCCGGGCTTTGCCCTTGGCTTGGTTAGGACTTTGCCTCCAGTCTCCAATTCTGACCCTTGGTATTGACTCTGACTTGGAACCTATGAATTTGTCTGCTACTCCCAGCCTCAGGGTCGCCCCTGCTCTGACCCTTGAACCTGACTGCCCTTGCTGAGATCCTGACACGTGTGTACACAGGGCGTTATTCCAGAATAACTGTTTAGACTAGCTCCCGGTGTGGATAATATTATAGCAGAACAAGAGAGCCTTGTTCTTGTTTAGCTTAATCTACTTTGAATCCAGTCCAGAATCAGAGTGATTCCAGAATAGTGATTGCGCTTTAAATTTACACTCTCTCTGAACTGAAATTAACTGTCAAGTGTAGACCAGCCTGTGACGGGGCGCCCCCGCCCTGCACTCGAGCGGCCAGGGAACGCGCGGCCCGAGCCGGGGACGCGGAAAGGGAGGCCCCGACGGCGCCTGACGATGTAGGCCGGCGCCGACAGCGGGAAATTGAAAAGGGAAGACGCCGGCCTGAAAAAGGGAAGGAGGGGAAGAAGAGAGGAGGAGGAGCGAAGTACGGGACGTGAAAAGAGTGGGAGGAGTGGTGAGTGACTGACAGGCCGGGCACGGCCGGGGAAGGGGCAGGTGACGGAGTAGGAAGCGGCCCAGGGCAGGGTCGTGGAGCCCGTGAGCGGGAGGGTTTAGGGGCAATACCCCTCACCGCTGGGTAGGGACAGGTGTTCCCTGCCTTAGGGCCCTGGGCCAGGGTCCGGAGTGAGGGCAGGCCTGGACCCCCCTATTCCGCCGGCCGGCCTAGTCAATTGGTGGGTTGGTTAGCCTCGTGGCGATACCAGATAACCGTACTGCGCTGTATGAACGATCTTTCGTAATAAATCACCGTGGCGGAGGGAGGTAAACCACCAGGGCGTACGGAATGACCCTCTACACAGCCCTAAGATGACTGTTGATGCATAGTGTATGCATTATGTTTTAGTGACTCAGAAGTGCAAAACCTGGCCATGTTCATGGTGGCAGTGTTGTCTAATGAGCTACGTACTTGGGTTTAGTGGCGAAGAGGTCAGAGGGGGATATTTTGTGCTCTGCTGCACCAGTTTTGTGGCTGTGTAGGGGGCTCATGAACTGGGTACTCCATTGGAGGGTTGATTTGGTTCAAAATGTTGGGTAGCCACTCGGACCTGACAAAATTTGGCAGAGCAACTTCAGCAGTCACTAGGTACAGTCCCAGGTAGCCAGGGCTGATATTGCGGGGACTTTGCCTGTAGGGCATCTTGCATTCTGCCATGTCATGACTGTCTGCTAATTTTAGAGCAGGCCAGCTGCAGACATGGCCCCTATGTGACTATATACACCTGAGCCTGTGGCTACATGGCTAGCGTGCTAACTCGTCTGGCCCCGCAGAGGCAGGAGAGATGACAGACTCCCTGGGCAAGGGGTGTGTGTGGGGGGCTGGCTCCATGCTCCCAGAGGGGGCGGCACTTTGGGTGGAAGGGTGGGGCTAGGGCAGCTGGCCCTCAGCGCTGCCCAGACCTTGCCCTGCCTCCTCCCCCTTCCTCTGCATCATCTGGACTGTGCCACCTGGGGCTTTTGGTGGTAATTTAAAGGGCCCAGGGCTCCAGCCACCACTGCTGCCGCTGCAGTAGCCCCCTTTGAATTGCCGGGGGCCAGGGAGGTCACCCCATTTGCCTCCCCCCTCTCCCATTGGCAGCCCTGCACATTGTACTGCTGAGTGACACCATGGGCTGGTGGTTCCCCTGGGCATTGACTTGCTGAGAGTTCGGTCCCCTCTGGATGGAGGCAGCTCTGGCTCCGTTGTAATAAAACACCCTCGAGGTGGGGGGATTAAGGCCGGATGAAACCGATTGGTCTCTGTGCTCTGAAGGGGCCTCTAAGTTGAGGGGGAAAGTGTCGTGTTCCTGGGAACGGAGGAGCCAGGCTCTTTCCCATCCCCGCACCTGGCTTGCCTGCCCCCGCCACGCGGGGAGTTCGGGTTTTCCCAGCAGGAAGCTCCCGCTGTTCGAATCCACCCTGCAGCACAGTGGTTGAAACCCCATTTGGATTCCAGCAGTGCGTCGTCGGGAGGTTAGCCTAGTGCAGCCAACGTGCCTGTCTGACCCGGAATCGTCCTGCATGGGGGCAGGAAGGAACCCGACGGGGGCAGGAAGGAACCTGGGCCTGAGGTTGGACTGAAATGCCCCCGTGCGTCTCCTCGAACGTGCCCGGCTCTGTGTTCTCTGCTCCCCTCCCTTGCACTGACCGCCCCACGGGGTCCTGCTCCACCAGGCATTCGTGAGAGGCAGCCTGGGCACTGGGCAAATTCCTCTAATTATTCCGTGCGCTAACGGGCTGCACCTGCCCGCCACAGCATGGTCCCCGTCTAGAGGCAGCTGTGAGCTTTCCCATCCGTTCCCTGCTGCTGCCTAATTGGCTGCTCTGATTCCATCAGAGCCGCCTTTCAGGAGGGAGCTCTGCTTTGGGATTACACAGCTCATGAGGGGCGGCTGTTTTCACAAAGGCAGCATGGCCCAGGTTGGACAAAACCCTGGGCAGGTGTTTTAGGAAGCAGAAGTGTGCAATTGCGCATGGCATTTCTTGTAGCCCGGAGAGGCATGCAGGGATGCTACTGCAAGGTCTTAAAACCACGGTAGGCTTAAATAACATTTTGGGTTCCTTTTATTTGTCTTCCGGTTTTGGAGTCGTTAGATCTCACTCAAGTAACATTTTTTTCCAAGTTTTTCCTCTACAAGCATAGGTGCGTGTCACTTATTTTTTAAAAGGAATACCCAGATTCTCCTGTAATCGCAGGATGCTGAAAGTTGAGACTTGTTGAAACCCCCCAGCTATTATAAGACTTGCAACGGAGCTGGGCAGATTAGCTATGCTGGGTTGGAGAGGAGACATGGAAGGAACAAAACAAATTTCTGACTTACATACTAAACATATGAGAGAGACAAGGTAGGTGAGGCCATGTCTTTCATTGGACCATCTTCTGCTGGTGAAAGAGAAACATGGTTTTGAGCTACACAATTGTCCCCTTTTAGATCACCAACATATGGCAAATTCACAAGTAAGTGTGAAAATCCATGTGCAAAGATGAGTGGCCTTAGCTGTAGGTAAATTGGGCCTTACTTTGTATTCCTGTTCCCAGTATGTTGCCCTCTAATGTCACAAAGGAAACCATTGATGGCCTTGGATGAAGGTCTGAGGAGCACTAGTGGCCTAGTTTCCACCAGCCGAACTCTGCTTCATACCACTTTCTACAACACCCTTCCACAATTTCTTGATTCAGATGGATTGTACCTGGTCAAGCGAGTCCCTCTCACAGCCCCGGTCCTTTGCTTCCTTTTCCTTTGTCGTCACTCAGTCCCGTCGAGGGTGTCGCATCTAAAAAGAGGCCAGGGTCCAATCCTGCGGTGGCTCTCAAAGCGTGACCTTGTGGTCGGTGTCTTCCAATTCTGTTAATGACACTTAACTCTTCAATGGCATGTGGCTTTAACAGTGCTGCTAGATGGAGCATACTTTTCTCCCATTGACCTTCCCCATGGTGCAGAAGGGGTTTAAAGTGGTGCCAGAGGGGCTAAAGCTTAAACCTATTTTTAATGTTTCCATGAAGCAAGAGGCTTTGAAGAGAGATTCAACCCATGTCTGGTACTGCTGGTGTCTATTCCGCAGTTTTCTCTCTCTCTGTCGGTGTCCCATATCTCTGACAGCAGATCAGATCAATGAAATCTGCTTTCGTGTGTGGAGTCTAGTTTCAGTACTCTGCACAAAGCGGGTGTGAGCGTGACGGGTCCTAAAGAAGTGTTTCCTAGTGGAATTCCCTAAACTGAACCGCTATCTTGCACCCACTGCTCTCTGCCTGGAGAGATGATGAGAGATCCAAGGACGCATGACAGATGCTGGTCCCATTTATTTGGCACACTAATAAAGAAGTTCAGATTCTATGGCAATGAATGCACCGTAAAAAGAATTCTAATTCAGTTGAAAAGACAGAATAGGAGGCAAAATAGGCACCAAAAGATGAAGTGACATGCCCAAGGTCTTATAGCAGTAGCAGAGCCAGAAATAAAGTCCGTGCCCCAAACGCCAGACTGTCCCATGTTATCTGTGTGTTACATTTGATAAAAATCAAGGAAGTTGAATCACAGCTGGAGCTTCCGATGTTAGGCTACTAGGTGTGACTTAGTTCATTGGCAACAGGAAGGATTTTGATTTTTTTTGTTTTAATTATTGATGCGGTGAGATTAAGTGCTGGGCTGTGTGAAATGAGACGTGGCATAGGAACAAGACACTCAGCCTTTTTTTACAGGCCAGCCATTCTGTCGGAACAACTATGCCTCTGACTCAGTAATATAAATCATGTTTATAGTCAGGGCTTAGGAAATTGGATGCTTATAATTCAGTTTGGTCATTAGATACGCTCAGAAAAGAATGACTGTAAAAAAGTGACTTGTCTGGGCTATTCAGTTCCACTAGGGCAGTTTTTTGCTCTTTGTTTCTAAGATCCTGGACGGGCTACGTTTCCCAGCATCTCGGCTGGTGTGCATTCTAGGTGGCTTATGTCATGCTACTTCGTCTCATATTATGGTAATTGGATCCGGTCAAACTTTTGGACCCAAAACTTCTTATCCAAGTCAAAATGTTCTGCAGAGAAATATGCAAAACAAGTCTTTTCATGTTTCAAAATAATTTTTTCTCCATATTTGCTTTTTGAAAACAAATTCTCAGAATTTCCTTTCCCCTGTTTTCCTTTGTCTCTGAGGCTATGTCTAGACTACGGAGTTTTTCTGGGATACCGGAGGTATCCAGGGAATGCATCTGCTCTTCCGACATTTTTTGCGGAAGGGCAGATGCGCTTTTTCGGAAGCCCTGTCTTCCTCGTTCTAAGGGCGCTTCCGAAAGAGGAGGTTTTTCTGAAATTTGGCCCAGTGTAGACGGGCCAAATTTTGGGAAAGCCTCTTCTGACAAAACTATTGGAAAAAGGTACGCAAATTGCAGAGCACAATTTGCATACCTTTTTCTGATAAAAAGCGGCAGTCTAGACCTTTTTCTATGAAGTATCCCTTTAAAAAAAAAAAAGTATAAGTATCCCCAGTACTTACAGTTTTCAGACACACAAATCTTTTTTCTACCGTTACATCACATTTGTTTAAACAACTTAATCGTAGCTGGGCAGGCGATTAAATTTTTGGGTGTAAAAAGTACAAAAATAATAAAACGCTTTAAAACTTAAAACAAACATTGTTTTCTCCAAATTTCAGTTGTGTTGACATACCTTCCCCCTCCCCAACCCCAGACTTCTCTTGAGTACCCCTTGGGGTACTTGTACCACTGGTTGAGAAACACTCATCTAGACGTATCCTGAATGTGACAATGAACATATAGTTTTTTCCCCTCAGTTTTCTTTTCTTTTTTCCATTTGAACTCTTCCAAACTTGGAAAAAATCAATGGCAAAAGGAAAAATGAAACCTGAACTTTTTATTTCTGTAACTTTTTTTCAAAGTTGGATAAGAAATAAATGTTTTTCTAAAACAAAATCACCGCTGCCCACATCCTGATCTTATTATACTTAATAGCATGAAGAGAAGGGAAGGGGGGAGAATTCTGGTTTGTAGGATTGGAAAGGGAACAATTTTTTCCCCCCCAAATGTTCATTTTCCAACTATTTCTAGTCACTAACAAGTCTTTCTTCATACGGCGGGGTTGGTGAATTCTTGTGCACGCTTGGGCAGTTTTGCTGGATGGGATTTTAGATGTCGTGTGGATGGCTTGATGTCTTTTTGGGTGAGAGGTATGTGTGTCAATAGTAAGGCCCAGTAATATTGCCAGCGGGCGATGCAAACCCTATATCAAACCTTCCCACTGCAGAGACTTCACCCTATGGGAACTAGAGAAGAAAGGCGGTAGATAGGACTTCCTAAGCTAGTGCTCTGCCCAGTTGTTATCCCTGCAAGTAACATCTGTCCCTGTGCGTGTCTGATCCCCTTTCCCTGTCTGTGGGCTGGAAATAATAGTCACACTCATGCAGTAAAGCAGCTAAGAGCCAGTGGGTGTTAGTTACACTGATAGGTGGGCAGTGGCACTCTAGCTATGGGCAAGAAAGCCCATCGTAGGGGCTAGAGAAGTTGGTAACATCTATTCATTTAATGGCTTTGTTCTGTTTTCTTTAGGGGTTGCACAGAGTCAGAGGCAACCTTGCATTCTCTCTCTGTGTAGAAGTAATTAGACAAGAATCGGGTGTCATTAGCGGCTGAGGCCAGTTGATTAGGAGCAATGGTGGGAAAGTGCCTGTATTTCTGCCTGGCTGAGAGAAAATACCTTAACCCCCTGCTTCCAGAGGGCGGGATCACCCACAGTGCACACCACTAGCACCGAGAGCAAACTGCTTGCGCTGGCTTCTTTGCCATTCCTGTCCGTTAGGTTTGTGAATAGAAACATTTTCCCCCAATTCATGACTATAATCGTACACTGGAGAAGGGGCGGGGCTCTGTCATAGAGGTGGCCAGTGGCACTGGGGGGTTCAGGAGAAGGGGCGGGGCTCTGT
>JANRFK010001234.1:5534395-5547597 GCA_030068395.1 Apalone spinifera
GGGGCTCTGTCGTGGAGGTGGCCAGTGGCACTGGAGGGGTCAGGAGAAGGGGCGGGGCTCTGTCGTGGAGGTGGCCAGTGGCACCATAGGGTTCTGGAGAAAGGGCGAGGCTCTGTCGTGGAGGTGGCCGGTGGCACCGTGGGGTTTTTAAGCATGCCAAGGCCAAACTCTGAATACTCAAGTCATTAAGGCCATGTGTTGCTATACAGTCCCCCAGTGACACTAGGCACAGCAAGAGCTGAGGTGGTAGCAGGCTGGATCTTTGGAGCACTTGGGTTCTGGACTCGCAATAGATGGGCCCATGAAATGAGAAGATGTTTCACGGCAGAAAGCTATTTCAGTCCTCAGTCATTTTGGACTCTGCTGAAATTTAGTCTCTTCTCACCTGGGCTGGTTTCAGGTGTGTTCCTCTGTCTAGCCCCACCTACCATAACTGCAGGCTGGTGTACTGCATTGTGAGTGTAATTTGAACTGATGATGTCCCTTTGTGAATCTGAACCTCCTACCTTGCCAGTACCACTTATAGTTCAAATGGAAGAGGTTTTTTTCCCGTTTGTTCACTCTGTGCATTTTACAGAGCTCCGTATAACTGGTTCCACTGGTTCTCCTGTGTTGTTGGTAGCCCCTTTGGCTTTGCATCACTCACAGAACAACAATGAAGAGGCGCAAGTTTTAAATGTGACTGATAAAAGTGCAGAGATTTTGGCAGACGACTCGAGAGCTAATGTAGAACGTGAAACTTACAAACCAGCTCTTTCAAAAAACTGACTAGCATTCAACCTGGTTTGGCTGGTAGGGGGCTTGATTTGGCTAAGTCTGGCTCCTCCTTCGAGCTCTGGATCAACTCTCCTCTTTGATACTTGGTGCTTGCTATTTGCTGTGGCTTCTCTCCTCCGTGGTTAGGTCCTGGATTCGTTCTTGTGTGCCGTGGTACCTGCATTATGGGACTCCTCACAGTGCCCAAGATACAAAGACTCTCTCCCTTGCGCTACAGCTACACTATAGCCTTCTTCTGGGAAAAGCTTATGCAAATGAAGTGCAGTGTGGAATATTGCTGCACTTCATTTGCATAATGAATTAGAAGCCACTTTTGCACGAGAGGCTTTTGCGCAAAAAGGAGCTGCGTAGACGGCAAGACCCTCTTGCGCAAGAGCCGTTCTTCCGCATTTTCCATCTACACAGCTCCTTTTTGCGCAAAAGCCTCTTGCACAAAAGCGGCTGCTAATTATGCAAATGAAGCGTGGCGATATTCCACGCTGCGCTTCATTTGCATAAGCTTTTCCGGAAGATGGCTTCAGTGTAGCCATAGCCTTGAGGAAATGAATAATATCATCACCGCTGGCAAGGAACACAAGAAACTATAAAGTGCATCAGCACTTATTTCTTTCCAGTGGGTAAGGTTTTTATAACACATGCTGTGCATGCCCTCGGACTTCTGTTGTACGACAGTTCACTGACTGGCACTGCTCGAGTGTGCTTGTTAAAGCTGCACAGAATTTTTTTTATCCGGTCTACAATCTGTCCTTGTGCAAGCATCAAAGTGAGTACAGTCCACACGTCTATTGAATTTGTAAATATTTATTAAGCCCGACAATAGCAGAGCACTTTGGAAGAATCCCATGTTCTGCTCCTGTTAATTAGTGGCCTGACTACTACAACAGCAGTTGTAATCTGCAAACTGTGTACTCTGCACGGGAGAGTGTGTGGAATAAGGAAGTAGAATAACCCAAAATAATCGGAAAGTAAATGGAACTCTTCCCTATTGGGGATATAGCCCTGGGGGGTATGGAGAGCTTGTCTTCCGACTAACGAATTTGCTCTAACTCTGAGAATCTGAGCTGAAATCTACTGAATCCATGCTGCTGGGGATAAGGATGCAGGCCTGAGTCTTATTAGTCTTTAAAGTGCTGCATAGTCCTGTCTTTTGTTTGTCTACTCAGTAATCCAAGAACCATAAAGACGTTTTGAAGAGGGATGCGGAAAGAAGTGCAAAAGGGTCAAACCTCCCCTAGTCTTTGATCCTGTGACCTCTAGTTTGTGCCAATTTTGTCGCTTACAGACCGAGTCCTGAAAGTCGTATGGGTCCCGTGCAATAGCTGGATCCTTTTGGTTTAGAACGTCATTCCCACATTCGATTTGGTTTTTTCCCTCTTGCAAATCAGAAGGCTTATTTCTAGACCGTGGACTTCAATAGCTTGTGCTATTCTTTTAGCACATGGCACAGTGCCATGTGCTAAAAGAACAGCCAAAAAGTGTTAGCAGAACAACGTACAGCTTCGTCTGAGGCTAGATGGTTGTGGACAAGCAGGGTTGGGATTGGTCCTGCCTAGAGCAGGGGGCTGGACTTGATGACCTTCTGAGGTCTCTTCCAGCTCCTATGGATCTATGATTCTATGGTGCTAAAGAACAAATTGGCAGACACTTGAATGATGGCAAGGAGCTGTGGCCACTTCTGCCTCAGATTTAAGGACAGAAAGCACCATTATCTAGTCTGATCCCCTGCCCATGCGATCGGTTTCACCCAGTCATGCCAAGCCGCACCCCCTCCCCCCCCAATAGCTATCGAGTCCTTTTTCTGCAATTAATTCTGTTTCCCAGAGACCAGATAGTAGCCTTGCTCCAGGCTGAGATGAGTAGGCTGAGGAAGGAATGCAGGATTATGCCCAAATTTGACTAAAGGAAAAACATAAGAACAGCCGCACTGGCTCAGATCAACGGTCCATCTAGCCCAGTGTCCTGTCTGCCGACAGTGGCCAGCACCAGATGCTACAGAGAGAAGGAACACAACAGGTAATCCTCATGTGATCCCTCCTTTATCGCCCATTTCCAGACAAACAGAGGCTAGGGACACCATTTCTATACCCATCCTGGCTAATCACCATTGATGGACCTAACCTCCATGAATCTATCAAGCGCTTTTCTGAACCCTGTTAAAGTCCTAGCCTTCATCACATCCTCTGGCAAGGAGTTCCACAAGTTGACTGTGCGCTGAGTGAAGAAAAACTTCCTTTTGTTTGTTTTAAACCTGCTGCCTATTAATTTCATTTGGTTACCTCCTTAGTTCTTATATTGTGGGAATAAGTAAATAACTTTCCCTTATTCACTTTTCCCACGCCAGTCATGATTTTACAGACTTCTATCCTATCCCCCCCCTTAGTCTCCTCTTTCCTAAGCTTAGAAGTCCGGGGTGTTTTTTAATCTCTCTTCATATGGCACAACCTCTTTCCTCAGTGTAGTCCTACAGCAGCAAGGAACAGACCAAAGTTGGACTGAGAATAGAGGAGAGGCCCTAACACTCTCCAAGCTTGATTTCAAGAGTTGAATGTGTCCATTTTTCGCAGTCCTAGCAATTGAATTGACTTCTCTGATTGCCCTACGTTGCTGCCAAAAATTCGCAGGCTGAAAACAGGAATCAAACGAGTACGAAAAGAACTGTGTGAAGGGTCATAATCCTTCTCAAGGCAGATAACTGCGGCGTTCAAATGCAGCTGGCCTTATTTTTTCACCTGCTGTTTGACTTCTGCGGATACCACTTAACATTGCAAACATCATGTATCAGCGTTTCCATGGCCACAGATTTCTTCCCTTGTCACCTCTTCCCTGCCTTATAAACACGCCCCAAATTGGGGAGGGGATGGGGTCTGTCATGAAAATTCAGTCACTTGCAAGCTTGGTTCCTTGTCAGGTAAGAGGGTGATTGAGAATCCAGGGCAGTCCTGGAAGGTTGGAGAGTTTCAGAGTTAACTCCAAAAAGCGAAACTTTGAAACTTCAGACTCGATGCGTAATGTCGCATCAACCTGGCTGCGAAATGTTAAAAAGAAATATTGGTTGGGTAATTGTTACACATTTGAAAAATCACTTCTAAGAATTTTCATTGGGGTGTGTGGAAATTTCTCTCCTAATGAAACTCTGCCTGCTTTCCCCCCGCTTTTATGAGGTATTTGACATTGGTCCTGACTGGGATAAACCGTTCCAGTGAGACATTATCTTTGCTCATTCAAGTTTCTAAGATGTGGAGTGTTGGGGGAATGAGAAACTGCAGACTAGTCAATCTTTGGCTCATGAAAATTAAAGGATATTGTAGCAACCCCCCCACCCCCATAGCTTTTAAAAAAATATAATGCTCTGCTTTGTTAGCAAGATTCAGTCATGGTAATTGTTCTTCTGCCACCCAAATAATCTGGCCTTGTGGTCTACCTTCCTCAGGCAAATGGGAGCAGTGGTTGGAATTCCTCCTCCAGTCAATGAGGTGAGACCTTCCAAGCATTTAATGGAAACATTATGTAGCACAAGGAATGTGGTATATAATTACAATGAGTAGAGTTGTAATATAGCGGTATTCAGAATGGCCTATGCCTTCAAGAACATCTTCTTTGTCACCTGCTTGGTCACCACTATCTCTATATGCTGTTGCGCAAAAAAAAAAAAGCGCAAACGTGATTCTGGGGGGCATTAACAGGAGAGAAGAGCAACGGCTATTGGTAGCTGAAAGGGCAATGGAGCGAGCTATGTTGGGAATTTCCCTTCTGGATCGTATTCCAAATGAAATGATCAGAGAACGCAGCGGTGTGAAAGATATTATCGTGGAAAGCAGACGTAACAAAATGCGATGGGCAGGCCACACAGCATAGCTCACGGACAACAGGTGGACCACAATTATTGTTGAGTGGTACCCGTGAGAACAGAAAAGACCACCTGGTCGGCCTCCAAGAAGATGGGAAGATGACATAGTTAAACGTTTTGGACGAACGTGGAGAAGAAAGGCAAGAGTACGAGAAGAATGGTGGACGTGTTGTGATTGGCACAATCTTAACGATAGCTGAAGACTGATTGATCCAGGTGATTAACAGGAGTGTTGAAAGCAAGACACGAGAAGTCATTCTTCCGCTTGACTCTGCGCTGATTAAAGCCTCAACTGGAGTATTGTGTGCAGTTCTGGGCACCACATTTCAAGAAGATGTGAATAAATTAGAGAAGATCCAGAGAGAAGCAACAAAATGATTCAAGGTCTAGAAAACCTGACCTGTTGTGGGGGGAGAGACCTGAAAATTATTTTCCATCTCTGATAACAGGACAAGAAGCAATGGGCTTAAATTGTAGCAAGGGAGGCTTAGGTTGGACATCAGGAAAAACTTCCTACCTGTCAGGGTGGTTAAACACTGGAATAAATTGCCCAGGGAGGTTGTGGAATCTTCAGCACTGGAGACAGTTAGAGCAGGTTAGACAGACGCCTGTCAGGGATGGTCTAGATCGGTGGTCACCAACCAGTCGATCGGGATCTACTGGTAGATCTTGGAGCCTCTGACGGGATCCTGACTGATTGCGGGCACTTCAGCAGCCCCTCCCCCTACTGCTGTGTATCTCCTGCCCTTTGCCTTGGAGCTGTTCCTCCCCCCCCCCGGAGCCTCCTGCTTGCTGGGCAGGGGAGGGCGCTGATGTCAAGGTGTCCCCTCTCACTCTGTATCCTGTTTCCACAGAGCAGAGAGGGGGCACAACAGGACCGGGGATGGAGTTTGTTGGCTGCTTTTGGGAGTGGTGCAGGGCCGGGGCAGGGGTGAGCCTGGCTTAGCCTCCTGCACCACTACCCAGAAGCCACCTGAGGTAAGCAGTGCCCAGTTGGAGCCCACGTCCTGAAACCCTACCCCTGTCACGACCCCCCTCCTGCACTCCTAGCCCCAAGTACCCTTGCATCCAAACCCCTCTCAAGGTCCCTTCCAGTTCTAGTGTTCTGTGATTCTCTAGCAATTTCCCCCCTGCATTCTTTTTTCAGGGTGGGCTTTTGATATCTGAGTGAGGCCAGTCCCTGAGTGTGGGTATTTTGTATTTCCCAACTTCTTGAATGGTACAACTTTAATGTTGCAGTAACCTAATGTGAATGTTAAAAGCAAGACATAGGCAGAGAGTTTCAAAGCTTCCTAGGAGAGTTAGGTGCACAAATTTGATTAGCTTCAATGGGAATTGTTTCTCAATCTTTGATATGGCTTTGCAAATCTCAGCCATTAAGTCTAAGGCTTCTGCTTTCGTTGCATAGATGGTTCTGAGGGAATTTACTGGGACTATCTGCAAGAGTCACACCATGCACTGGAGAGAACTCTGCAGAACATCTAACTAGCACCTTCCTGCAAGTTCTCAAAGGTCTCTGAGCAGGCAGAAGAAGAAGAGTTTTTAGTTGTGCAAATACTGTGCCCCAAGGGAAAGGCAGGGGGCCGGAGTGGAGAGAGAGGAGGAAGAAGATGCTGGTGGTGACATGTTACCAACCAGGTTTTATACACGCGGGCATCTTTGTCTTCTCTGGGATAAGGATAGAAGCAAACTTCCTGACACTAGATGGGTATGTGGGACTCTGTAGTCTTTGTGTCTTGCCGTTGGGCTCAAGGCAAATCTCTGTAGCATGCGGGATGTGGCTGTGGATCCATGCTAGGAGGACCGGTGGTACATTGGGGTCTCCAGCTGATAGTCTGTGGGTCACCAGCTATTGTAGTCTCTAGCTCACTACCGGAGTTAAGGATTCACTGCCTTGCACAAGGCTGAGGCCTGGCTCACGGACCAGGATGCAGTGGGGGTGTGAGGTAGGTTCACCCAGGAGAGGGTAAGGAAAATGAAACGAAGGGACAGGAGAGGGAAGGTTAAAGGGAAGGGCGTGTAGGGACAAAGCAGGGGAGAGGAGGGTGAAGGGGCTGGGTGTAGCATGAAACTGACGTCAAGCAGTAAAAGGCAACCTGAGCATCCCAGGGTCCCTGCTCTGTTTGAGTCTCCAGCTGCTACAACTGGCAAGTGTCTGGCTGATTCCTCTGTGCCGTCCCCCCCTTCCCCGCCATGCCACTTGTTCATCCCTATGTCAACACGTTTGTATCCATACCTTGAACTAGCTTTTCCAAAGTGGCTGCTTGGTGCGCTGAGTCACCCGAGCCAAGCCTGGTTGGGTAACGTGCATGAGTCACGACTGTAGCAGGAACGGAGCTGATCGGGTTGGGGATAAGGTGGGTCACATGCGCTGCCACAGCTGTGATAGGATCGTATGAGTGTGATCGTTTTTACATACGTCTTCCTGTCTCAGGTTTGACACTTTTCAGCCTTGGAGATAAATGCTGACTTTGATCAGCAGAGTGCAATGACTCTGACCTACTTTCTCCCCGGGTTGTGAAACGGAGCTGTTGCTGGCAGATCAGGAGTCATGTGCAACCCAAGGAGCATGCATTAATGTTACTTGCAGATGTGCAAAGGGCTGGGGAAAGGAAAGGAGCCCGAAAGCTCAGCCAAGCCGGAGAAAGGGAATATAAGAACGGCCATTCTGGGTCAGACCAAAGGTCCATCCAGCCCAGTGTCCTGTCTGCCGACAGTGGCCAATGCCAGATGCCCCAAAGGGGGCGAACAGAACAGGGGATCCTCACGTGATCCCTCCTCTGTCGTCCATTCTGAAAAACAGAGACTTGGGACACCATCCCTGCCCATCCTGGCTAATAAATCTTGATGGACCTAACCTCCGTGTATTTACCTCCTTCCTATTGAACCTGGTTAAAGTCCTGGCTGTCATAAAATCCTCTGGCAAGGAGTTCCAAAGGTTGACTGTGTATTGTGTGAAGAATTATGTAGCTTGAATCCACCTTGACCCCATCTGCAATATCCAAATCCTGCAGGTTCTAGCATGCCCAAAAATTGGGTAGCTTGAAATAGATCCTCTTCCCAACATTGCAGCTTCCTTACCGCGGATATTGATGTTGTTTCTTGGCTATTTTAGGAGGTTTAATGGGCTCTAGTCCAGCTTGGTCTCTAAGTCCACCTTCTGAGGATCCACTTGGCCTCTATAACATGGATGTCCTAGCCAGCTCCCCGGGAGGTGCTAAGTTTGGCGAGTAAGGGCGTTAGGCCTCGGTATGCTTTGGGGCGAGGCTGGGAGAACCCTGTCTAGAAGGCCCCATTCCAGCACAAGGTTACTCCCCAGCAGGCCGGATTGGGGTTGGAACCACAGCGAAAGTGAGCAACTAGCAAGCGGGGAAAAATCCGGACAGGGCGAGGGGGGATAGGTGCCTTCCTAAGACACAGCCCCGAATATCGGGATGGTCCCCGTCAAAGTGGGACATTGGGGAACCCTAGTCACAGGGATGATCTTGAAAGTGGAGTGAGTGGTGCACAAGTTCTTCTGTGAGGGGCCCTGGGTCTGAGCAGGCCCGGGCGAGGAATCTCGCCCTGAGGCAATGTCTGAGCAGAGTGTATTAGCTGGCTTGGGGGAGAGGGGCCATGGCAGGGGGCAGGAGGGAACGGGAGAAGGGGAGAGACAGAGGAGTCTGTCTCATGCAGCTCATAGTGTGTGTTCCTGGGGAGGAGAAGATGCCCCCCGCCCTGCTGCTGGAAAAATGGCAGCTGTTTCAGGGGAGCAAAGTAACTGGCAGCATTCCCCTTCCCCTCAGCCTGCTGCTCTGACACCCAGGGGCAGAGGGAGCCGGCGGGGCCCCGCGCAGGCACTCACACTCTGGAGAGTGTCGGGGGGGACCCTCCTGAGGGAGCAGTGGGGAGAGGTCGTGATGGGGCAGCCAGTGGGGTCTGAATGCTGCTCCCCTATGCTGGTGGGGGCCTTGTGTGGGGGGAGCGAGGTGCCCACCCTGTGTGCAGAGGCCTGTTTTTGCCCCTCCCCCTTAGAAAACCCCTGGCATTGCGCTCATTTCTGTACCGACTGAGGAATGTGATTTTCCTCAGGGCTCCAACACTAACCGCAGCGGGCGAGCTGTCTGCCTGGCCCTGGGGAAGCAGGGAGGAAGGGTAATCGTAATACCGGCTCAAGGCCCCGTTCATGTCTTCCCTGCTTTGCTGTGGGTTTCCAGCCCCTCCTCCCCTGGGGGAGCATGCCTTAGAGCAGTGGTTATACGTACCCCTAGTACTTACAGTTTTCAGACACACAACATTTTTTTATTTTTTTTTTTACCATTGCAACACATTTGTTTAAACAACTTAATCGTAGCCGGATGAAATGTTTGGGTGTAAAAAGTACAAAAATAAGAAAGCACCGTAAAACTTAAAACAAACATTCAGTTTTTCTCCAAATTTCAGTTGTGTTGACGTACCCCCCAGACTTCTCTTGGGTACCCCAAGGGGACTCGTACCACTGGTTGAGAAACACTGCCTTAGAGCAGCTGCTAGCAGATTCCCTGCCCTGTTGCCCATGGGATTTTTACATGGGAGGTGCTCTTTGTTGGGGTGAGGGGAGAGGGGGAAGCGGCGTGGCAAGGCATTGGGCTTTGCTGCAGTTTGTGCCATGGTAACTCCCTTCTGCCAGCAAAATGGGGGTGTTTGCATGGGAAGGGGTGTCTGCATGTCGTCAGGATCAGTGTATCCCAAATGAAAAACTTCGTTCCCATGCTCTGTGCATAGTTTTTCGGGAACAGAAACAAAAGTCGTCTTCATGTTATCCTTGTGGCACCTCAGTAGCCTCTTCCTTTTGCCTGCCACTCCCAAACGCAGCCCTTGGTCTTTGGTATCCAAGTCAGGCCTTCCTTCTAGTATTACTGATGTTATCATCTGTATTGTTGTAGGACCTGGGTTTATCCCCTGAAATATCCCAATGCTGCATTCGCTGACTTTGGAAAACAGTCTGCCTAAGGCACAGCGCTAGCTGAAGATCTGTGTGTGTCCAGAGAGCTGTCCTCTCCACTTTCTCACCGCCCCAAAATCTTGTTAAAAGGAAGATGGGAACAAAGATTTATTATTGTTGAAGCATTTGCCTTTTATGCTGTGTGTTGCCTCTGCTCGGTCTGGCTAGAACACATGTCCTACTCTTGTCCCGACCTTCCTTTTGTTCCATGTAGCCTTGGAAAAAAAAGTCTTAGTCGTTAACTCGTCTTACGCAATCTGCCTTTTGTCCTCTGCAATTACCTTTTATCGTATGTGCCGTCTTGACGTCACTCCGTTAACTGCCGTCCCGCCTCTTCTTTATTTCATTTGACACCCCTCGTGCTGCTTTGTGTGCCAAACTGTTCTTTGTTCTTCCACAGCGACCTTTATCCAACTCAGTGGCAAGGAGTCTGCATAGCTCTTGGATGGCTTGCTTCCTGGCCTCAAGATGCTTTGTTACTGCACTTGGTGCATTTCCCTGAGTGTTAGCTGTAGCTGTGGAAGGGACCTCAAGGTAGACACAGGCTATTTGACTGTATCGATGGAGAATTAAATATAGCTGGATTATCCCTTGAATGCGTTTTGGTCTAATTCAGGGAGGCTGATAGAATTGGTGGGCTCCTGGGCAACATGTGGGGGGCAGCTCTGTGCTCCTGGAAGGGGCGGGGCTTTTGGAAAAAGGGGTGGGGCCAGTGCAGCCAGCCCTCAGTACCACCTGGATGGTGCCACATGCCTCCCCCCAGTCAGCCCTTAACCACCTGGAGTGCATCGCTTGGGGCTCTGGCTGCAGTAGCTGCAACAGCAGCAGCAGCTGGGAGTCCTGGACTCCTTTGAATTCTCAAGCCCTGGTGCAGCTGCCCCATTTCCCCCCTCCCAAGCTGGCAGGCTTGTAAAAAAATGTAGCTGGAGTTGAGCTTTGGCACTGTCCTCGCAGCAGGAGATCAACGGGAGAAATGTTCCCGTTGACCTCCCTTACGCCTCACGAGGATAGGAAAAATGGGGCCTTCAGCGTTTGATTTAGCAGGCCTTTACTAGACCCACTAAATCAAACTCTGGAAGATTGATCACCATAGTGGCGATCTTTCTGCAAGTGGAGACGCGGCCTTAGCAGCAGACAGGTGATGCTGTGTCCAGTTGTATTTGATAAATGTCGTTAAACCTCTTCCACTAAAATGAAACCCAGAATACATGGCTAGAACAAAACTAGTAATACTAACCACTAGTTAGTGGGACCAAAATCAAATCGACCAATCAAACAAGCTAGTTAAATTGGAGTGGAGTCCTTAAATTAATGCCAAACATGATCCTTATTCTAAGAAGTGGCTGGCTGCTTGGTTATAAATCCCCACTAATGCACTTTACCAAAGACATTGGATCTATCATTTGACTTTGGTTAAATAGCTTAATAATGCAACCAAAGGATTATCTTCATGTCTGAACCACAAACTCTGAGCCAATTATAACACTTCCTCTCATACGAGGTTTCCTCCCCCGAGGTGAGCTTCTAACGTACTTTAACAGAACAGTGTTGGTAAGGGGAGGCTTCACAACTCTTGCTTATCGGAAATTAGAGATGATAGTTTCAGGTCTCCGGACGTCAAGGAGTGTGTGTATGGGATTGCGTAGGGCTTGTTTAAACCTGCACAGCAGCTGTTCCAGGTACCTTCCCTGTGTGGGTTTTGAGTGTGCACGCAGCTCACTTTCACACCCTCAAATTAGAGACTCAACTGCCTAGCACATCTCCCTATTGCTAAAAACAAAACACAAACTAGAAAGGAAGAAGAGGCCATGATGGGGGAGGAGGTGGTTTCACTGTTCTCTGGCTGCTTGACTGCAGCTCATGATCTCCTGGCTCATTACTACTTTGCAAAAAAAGCAAACATGATTCTCGGAGGCATTAACAGGTGTGTTGTGAGCAAGACACGAGAAGTCATTCTTCCGCTCTACTCTGCGCGGATCAGGCCTCAACTGGAGTAGTGTATCCAGTTCTGGGCACCGCATTTCAAGAAAGATGTGGAGAAATTGGAGAGGGTCCAGAGAAGAGCAACAAGAATGATTAAAGGTCTAGAGAACATGACCTATGAAGGAAGACTGAAAGAACTGGGCTTGAGAATGAGAGAGAGAAGACTGAGAGGGGACATGAGAGTGGTTTTCAAGTATCTAAAAGGGTGTCACGAGGAGGAGGGAGAAAAATTGTTCTCCTTGGGCTCTGAGGATAGGACAAGAAGCAACGGGCTTACATTGCAGCAAGGGAGGTTAGGCTGGACGTTAGGAAAAACTTCCTGTCAGGCTGGTTAAACACTGGAATAAATTGCCCAGGGAGGTTGTGGAATATCCATCTCTGGAGATATTTAAGAGCAGGTTGGACAGACATCTATCAGGGATGATTTAGACGGTGCTTGGTCCTGCCATGAGGGCAGGGGACTGGACTCGATGACCTCTCAAGGTCCCTTCCAGTTGTAGTGTTCTATGATTCTTGCTAGTGGGGGGCCTATCAGTCCAGGGAGAGAGGGCTGAAAGTAGGAGGGGCCTATCTGATGTCATGGTTTATCTCGTGTTGCCGAGACTTTGGAATGTCACTCTGTTCCCTGATGGCTTGTTGACACAAACCAAGGTGTCTTAGCTATGTCTGGGATTCTTCTGGGTGGTGCCTTTCAGTTATTTCACCTTGCAGCCTCCACAGAGTCCAGGGAAATCGGGTGTGAGGTCTGCTTTGGTGCTGTGCAACTCGGTCCAATCAAGTATGACTTTAGTCATCATTTACATCCACTCAGAGAGGTCCTATCTAAGACTGCATGGTTTGTGAGCAGATGGGTTTGTTTGTAGCTTAGTTGAGGTGAAAATGGAGGTGACAGTTATCAGAGGTCTGCATTAATTTTAATTTTGTTGATGAACTGCTTAAGAGCCAGACTTATTTTTTCTGTGCTGGGTTTTGATTTTTATATTGAATTAAAAAAAAAATTCAGCATTTTCTAGACCCTAGTAGAACCCGTTGGTCAGTGACACCCTTTCCTCAAAGACACCAAAATTCTTGACTACTTTTGAGGAAGCTGGCAAGGTCTTGGTCAAATACCTTAAATGTTGATGGAAAATTCAGTATAACTTTTTAAAAATAACCCCTAGGCCAGCAAAGCCAGTCTCTCCAATCCTCATTCATTAATCAAATAATAAATTCAGACATCTGAGAAATCTCGATGGAGAAAATTTGCTTTCAAGCTTGTCAAGATGAAACCCGCTTGGAATAAGCACTCAATGTGTTGTCGAGGTCTGTTCATCCAGACCCTTGTATTGGCCCTGGGAGGGACCCGGACTCCTGGTTCATCAGCCACACAGGAAATGAAGGCTACTTCCAGGCCCAGCAAGGGAAACAAATCCATCACGCTTCCTGGGTCCCCACTTGATTTATTTACATTAGACGTTCCCAACCTTTGGGGAGGCCCGTGAGCGCTGCGTCCTAGCACGATTGCTCCCTCTTTTCTCATCCTGCTCATCCACTGTGGCTACTGATGCTTCAGGAGCTAGAACCTCACAGTGACAAAGTAGCTGGGGGGTTTAAGTGTGATGGCGTGTTGGGAATCCGCTGATCCTGCCCCCC
>JANRFK010001234.1:5547697-5599030 GCA_030068395.1 Apalone spinifera
GAGCACTCCATGCAATGCTCCTGCGGCAATTTAAAGGGTCCAGGGCGCCAGCCACTGCCATAGTAACAGGAGCCCCAAACCCTTTTGAACTGCTGGGCCCCAGGACAACTGCCCCCTAAGTGTCCCCTGCGTCAGCAGGTCCGCCTGCTGTTAAACTCTGGCAGTAGGTTTGTGGGATGGGTTCCTAAGAACAGAGCAGAGGCCTGCTACCGCAGCGACGGGCAACCTAGGCTGGCGTGGCCTCCTTTATCTCACTGGGCCGCAGGACTGTCGTAACCGAGACAGTCTCCCGGGATAGAGCAGCGTTTTAACTGCGCTGGCGAGCCTAGAATTTGCGGTGGGGGGCCGATGGAACCGTAGCAGCGCTGGGATCGGACGCAGAGGGAGCACACGGGTCTCGTAGTCCGTGCTGTGTGCAACCAGCCTGGACCTCGCTGCACATGCCCTGGCTTTACCCGCGTGTCACTTTAGTAATCCCGGTAGGAAAAAAACGATGCGGCTGGAAACCAGCGGAATTTGGCAACCCTGCGCCTGGGCAACAGGCCACAAAATGGCTCGTGGGCCACATGCAGAACCCCGATGGGTGGCAGGTTGCCCACCGCCAGTAGTGAGGACTGGTGCAAGCGGTGAGAGTGGGGGATGGGGCAGGGCTAGGAACAGGCCTAACTGAAGTGCTTTATATCGTCTAGCTGCTGCCACATCCACTGAGGCTTAAGTTGCAGTAGCCTCAATTACTACATCTTGGGTTTTGTGCCAGCTGCATCCAGGAACCTGAGTGATCACAGGGGGGGCAAACCAGAATCTCACATAGTGTTGCAGGGATGAGGTTGTACCAACACCTTGTAGAATATTAATGCTATCCTGTCTCTACTGGAAACACCTCACCGGATCCCTCCAGGGACTTCGTCACAGCTGCATCACATTGGCAGCTCATGGTCAACCAATACACCCAGGTCTTTCTTCTCGGTTGCTTCCAACTGATTCCTCCCCCGTGTATAGCAAAACTTCTTGTTGTTAGACCCCTAAGTGCACGATGGTGCCCTTTGCACTACTGCATTTCATCCCGTTTCTATGTCTGCTGTTTCAAAGTCCTCCACATCTTTTTCTGTAATATTCCGGTCCACCTCCATATTGACAATATCTCCCAACTTTGTGTCCCTTACAGATTTTATTAGCACTCTCCCACTTCTTGTGCCAAGGTCATTAATGAAAATGTTAAATAAGATGGATCCTTGGGCAGCTCCACTAGTAACCTCCCTCCAGCCCGAGAGTTCGCCTTTCAGCATGACCTGTTGTAGTTTCCCCTTTAACCAGTTCCTCTACCCACATTTCAATTCTTGTATTAATCCCCCTCTTCTCCGATTTAGGGTAGGTCTATGCTATGGGGTAATGTTGACCTAAGGCACACAGGTATAGCTATATGAATAGTGTCTCTGGAGTCAACGTACCTTAGTTGGAGCTGCTGCGGGGTCTCCATTGTGGGAGGTCGATGAGAGAAACTCTCTCATCAACTCCCCTTATGCTTCTCATTCTGGTGGAGTACTGGAGTTGACGAGGCCACGATCAGCATTTGATTTAACAGGTCTTTACTAGACCTGCTAAATTGACCCCCGGGGAATCAATCACCACAGCATAATCTCACAGTAAATGTAGACATACCCTTAACAATTTCCCAGGTGAAATATATTGGATAGATTAGATCTGCTGCATTTCCTTTGTCTAAAAGGTTACTTTAGAGAAAGTGATCAGGTGGATCTGACAACTGTTTCCTTGTCTAAGTGTTTGGGTTTTGTGTATGATGTGGGAATACACTGTTGTCACTTGGAAACTTTTAACTTGGTTTTGAAACATCATAAATAGTGAGTACCACTGTGTAATGTCAGTCATCCTCCTCTTTCTGATGGGTGGAGAATCCCATGGCCTCGGGCTGCATGAGGTGTTTCGGCAATTGCCAGACAACGTCTTAGGCCGGGATTGAGGCTGACGAGCCAAATTGTAGGCCTTTGATCAGCTCCCAACTTACATTCTGGCATTGTCAGGTGAGTGACTTGTGGTTGACAAAGACCTTTTATGTGTACATGGGGGAAACGCTCCTCGTGCTGACTAGAAGAATCAGTGAGCAGGGTGTTTCTCTCTGGGAATGTACAAAGTGACAGTGTATTATCCATCTAATGCACAAACATCTAGGAAATCTAGATGTGTGTGAGAGAGAATCCCGGAAGGAATTCATGGCCTTATTTCCATGCGATAGCGCGCGTTAGATTTCCATAACGCTTTGCAGGCCTGGCCTTGATACTAATTTCTTCCAACCTCCTCAGATGACTGCTGTGGTCTGTCGCATTTGTTAAATGCGCTAGATGAAAATAAGAGACCGTGCATATATTAACGGAGAGCAGTCAATTAAACAATTATGCAAATGGAGCCGGCTTGGCTGTCGCCAGACTGCTTGATTTCCTGGCGGCTGTTGAGCAAAGGCAAGGAGGAGGGCCTGCATTGGCAACCAGGATTAAGTGAAACTATAAACGAAGTGCCTGGTGTCTCCGAGCTACCTGACGTAGGAGGGCAGGTGTGGTTTATGTGAACTCACACTGGCAGCGGAGGGGGCGGGGGGGAGACACAGGCAGGGCTGTGTGTGGGTTCCCGTCGTTACTCCTGATCTGAAAAACAAACATCTGCTTGTGAAAGGAACCAACCATCGTCATTATTCCTCCTTGAGTAGACAATCAGCAGCACTGTCCCCCCCGCATCTGCACTGGTAAATAAGAGGATTTCTTGGCTTGCTTCAAGGGGGGTGGGCCTCTCGGGACTGATCCATAAACAGCCAGAATTTGTTTTTCTGGGCAAGGAGGAGAATGTAGGACCCTTGGTTCAGACAGCTTTGGCAGCTGTGGATACGAGCAGCCCATGCATATTCTACCTAGTTCTTTCTCTGCCCCAGATCTTTGTCATGGTTCGAGTGCTGTGTGTCCAGGCAGGGGTCTCTAACCCAGGGGTGAGCAAGATATGGCCTGCAGGCCGGATTCACCCCACCAAGCTGTTTGATCTGGCCTGGGGCCTGCCCTGCTGCTCCCCCACCTCCAGGCCCATCGAGACTTGGGGAGTGCGCAAAGTCATTTGCTGTTCAAAACAGCTGGCGGCTCCCTCCGCATGGCGACAGAGGGAGGCAAACGCAGCTGGTTTGGAAAGAGATTAGCCAGGACGACAATGGTCTTAATTAATTCTGTGCAGCCTCTTGTGATGGTAACCTAGTTACTGTTAGTGTTGTAGCCCCTGCAACAGTCTGAGTTGGGGCAGATCCCAGACTACACCCACAAATAAAGTCCCCAGGAGACTCTCGGCCGCACAAAACAATGCCGTGTGTGCGGGGGAGAGATGCTTGAAAGAGTGTGCCGGGTGTTAAAGGCACGGAACCTGGGTGGAGTTTTGGCCTGGTCTCCTGGAAACACATATTCAGGTGTGAAGTCAAACAGCTCCGGCTCTCCCAGTCCAAGGTGCTACGTCCTTGTTCTGAACAAAGCGCGTTTCCAGACCTTCCCATGTCACACAACCAACCCCCTCCGTCCACATGGCTCAATCATACCTGAATAACGGGTAACGTTTTCCCCGGTAGATAAGGCCTCAAACAACCCATTGTAAAGCATGGCTAGTAGCCTCCTAAAGTCGTGTTTCTCAACCCTTTTTTTTATAAGTATCCCTTTAAAAAAAAAACATAAGTACCCCCCTTTTTAAAAAAAAAGTATCCCCAGTACCTACCGTTTTCAGACACACAATTTTTTTCTACCATTGTGTGATGGGGGCTTTCACCCCCGCACTCCCTCCCCCCAGGTCAGAGGTCCCTGCTCCACATTGCAACACATTTGTTTAAACAACTTAATTGTAGCTGGGTGGATGATGACATTTTTGGATGTAAAAAGTACAAAAATAATAAAGCGCTATAAAACTTAAAACACATTGGCTGTGTCTAGACTGGCCAGTTTTTGCGGAAAATCAGCCGCTTTTCTGCAAAAACTGGCCAGCTGTCTACATTGGCTGCTTGAATTTCCGCAAGAACACTGACTTCCTACTGTAGGAAATCAGTGCTTCTTGCGGGAATACTTTGCCCTTCCCGTTCGGGCAAAAGTCCCTTTTGCGCAAATCATTTGTGCAAAAGGGCCAGTGTAGACAGCTCAGATTTGTTTTGCGCAAAAAAGCCCCAATCGCAAAAATGGTGATCGGGGCTTTTTGGCGCAAAAGCGTGTCTAGATTGGCACGGATGCTTTTCCGCAAAAAGTGCTTTTGTGGAAGAGTGTCCGTGCCAATCTAGACGCTCTTTTTCCGAAAATGCTTTTAACGGGAAAAACTTTTCCTTTAAAAGCATTTCCGGAAAATCATGCCAGTGTAGACGTAGCCATTCAGTTTTCTTCAAATTTCAGTTGTGTTGACGTACCCCCCAGACTTCTCTCGAGTACCCCTAAGGGTACTTGTACCACTGGTTGAGAAACACTGTCCTAAAGCATCTGAAGGGGGGGGGGGGCGGGCTGTTGCTGCAGCTGCTTCCTCCACACGCTGTGTAGCTGAGTACCAGGTGTTCATTCCTCCTACTGACTAGGTTTGTGGTTGCCCTAATGGCTATAGTTTTCCTGCTGCTGTGAACATGGACGCCTCAAGTACATATCAGAGGCTGGTGGAGGGTCTCTGGCTGGGAACCAAAGGCCAGCTCATTGGGCCCCGAGCTGCAGCTGCCCTTGGCTTGGTGGCTTATGATTAGAGCAGACCGTACCCAATACCGTTCCTCCCAGGAGGCTGGAAACCAACTGCTAGTTGGCAAGAATTGACATCTCCTTAGGGCTAGTGTTAGAGGGCTTGTCCCTTCCCCCTCCCACTGCCCTGGTCCTTCTCACGTGAATCCTCCAAATCTGGAGAGGCAGACAATTCGATGTTTGCTGGGCTGAGCTGCCAGTCCTTATGAATCCAGTTTCCTTTTCCTTGAGTTTTTTCCCCTGTTTTTCGGCTGGCTGTTCACTCATGAAGATGGTGGGCAATGATTGGTAAGATAATCAGGTTACAATATGTTAGGGTTGGTTAGTTAAAGTTCAGTCGAATGATTGGTGAAGCGAGACCTGAAAATCTTGCCCCATCTAATAGGGGCAAACCGGCAGCGTAATGGAGAGCCCAAGAGGCAAAGGGGAACAGGAAGGGGACTAAAGACGGCGAATATAGGGAAGTGGGGATGGCTCTAGACGGGAATAAGATCATGGATTTCACAGGTGTCTGCTCTGCAGCTACCGGCTAACCCCAATCTTCCTACCAAGGGACAGTCACCCTTAGTATTGAGTAAAAGTCAACCGGGCTGTAACGAAAACTGGTCCGTTCTGAAGGAGGGAAGCCATTTAGGGCAAGTTTCAGCCTCTTGGAAGAGAGTGAAGTTGGAACATACCAGGGCCGCCCGGGGACGATCAAGAGCAAAACTAGTGCTAGAGACTCTCTTGCTGGTGAACGGGTGAGACTCAAAAGACCCCTGTTTGAGACTTGGCTCCCAGGCTGGGTTAGCACTGAAATGCAACCTCTTTACTTGTCGATTGAACAATCTGATCTGTAACCGGTGACGCAAGATGCATAGAACCCAGAGACGTTGCTATGGGGAGTAGCTGTAGACCGGGGGTGGCCAACCTGCAGCTCGCAAGCCACACATGGCTCTTCGCAGAAAGTGCGGCTTGCAAAGCCGCCTCTGCGCCCCTACAAAGGGCCCCCAGTTCCCTGTGCTCACCGGGTGCAGGGGAGCCATCCGGCATGGCAAAGCAAAATGGTGCCGGGAAAACCGCCTCAGCCGATGGGAACCTGATATGGCCAAAAAGCCAAACTGGAGTTTTCATTTAAAGGGGCAGCATCCCCCCCCAACAACTTTTTTCCCTCAGCTCTTTGCGCTACGTCCACTACTATTTTGGCTCTTTACCTGTTACAGGTTGGCCACCCCTGCAGTAGATGCTGTTCAAGTCTGACTTGATTGAGGCTGGAGTTCTTGGTGCCTTCCTTTAAAACCATCCCAGGGAAGAGTATGGAAACCAACACAAAGTTAGCACCACTCAGTACAACATGGCACAGGCAGTGCAGGATTTTAATTGGTGTCACTGGGGGAGCTTACAATGAATGTGGTTATGATGGCATCAAATATCCAATTGGCTGCACTTCCATCTTCCCATTTTTTTGGCCCCCTCTCTCCCCCTTGAGTAAAAATGACCACTGTCTGCCACCTGGTGCCTGTTTTATAAAAGCAGCCTCTCCGATCCAGTCCTTGCCAGAAAGCTAAAGGCAAAAGGTGAATCTGTGCAAATGAGCATCGAATCTCTCTGCCAAGGCGTAGCTGAAAGAGGAGCCAGGGCAACTGGAGGAAGGAGAATTAACGTGCAGATAACCCGGCTGAATTTCAAACCATTCTTGCTGTTTTTTCCCCTTTGGCACCTTAGCAACTGGCTTCATTCCTGATGCCATGGTAGTGACATCCCATCCCATGAAAAGATTTCTTCCCATTTAAAAACACAATCCCATTAGGCATTAGAGCTCCCTTCTTCTAAAGACTCGCAACTGAAATTAGGGAGGTTTTTGGGTTTTTTTCATCCATTTTGACCCACTCGATCTAAGTTCCCACCTGCGCTAAGTAAATGGGAGCAAAATTAGTCCAATTGTTGAGCTCCTTTGGATCCCAGAATTCCCTAACTCGTTCCAAAGAAAAGCAGATTCTACTCATTTCCAAAAAGCTGACGATCAACTTTTCAGAATCTTTTTTGGCTTATGATGTGCTAACTTCTGCAGTGGAGGTGGGAGGGATAGACCAAACCAGCTGGTTTTCCCTGAGTGTGCCACCGCCAGCCTTTTCTCTTGAATTGTTTCCTTCCTTGACCCGTTGAGACATCACAATGATGTTGGCTGTAACTAACATAACTAAGTAAAAGATCTTTAACACAAGGAGCGTGGGAAACATAAAGCAGATATAATCGTTGCGGGTGCCAAGATTAGGCAGGGAGTGAGGTTGAATGGGCAGAACACGGGTACTAGATCTGGTTTGATTCTTGCTGTTCCATTCACGGGCAACCTCTAGGGTATTTCCCCAGCTGTAATGTGATAACACTTAGCTGTTTGTGAGACTTACTTAAGGATCTTGTGGTGTACGACAATCATCTGAAAGATGCTATAGAAACACAATGTATTTTTAAGCCATCCATAATCGATACCTTCAGGGTACTACAGTGGGAATCCCACATAATGGTACAAAGCAATATTAACGGCCCCAACAAAGGTACCTTCCTATAGTTTCTCATATGGGACCAATTTCTGCTGGGGAAGGAGGCAAGCTTTTGAACTTTAAAGAGCCCTTAAGGCTTGGGAAAAGGTACTGGGAGTGCAGCAGCTAACTACAATGGGATCAGAGTGTTACGCATAAGGAGTTCATAAACGCTGATTTCTCGTGGTCCTTTGTGTTGATGCAGATCATACCTTGGAGGTTGCTAGAGCAGGTTAGACCCTAAACCTCACCTCGGAAAAAGTGGGTTGTGCCCACGAAAGCTCATGATACCAGCGACGTGTTTTGTTAGTCTCTAAGGTGCTACAAGATTATTATTTATTTAAGTTTTTCCTGTTACAGACTAACATGGCTCCCCTTCTAAAACTCTCCTTAGAGTTATGCTAGGTAACTTCTTATCCCAATTTTACTCAGGGAAACTGGCATAAATTCCAAGTGTCCACTAATTTTAGGGGCTTCTACTTTGGTGTGCCCAAGGTAAGTAGGGGACTCCATTTTTGTTCTGCATCTATACAGCACAATTCATGACTGGGGCTCCCAGTGCTACTGCATTACCAATAATTAACCTTTCTTGACTGGTTTACAAATGTGGTCTGGGCTCTCCGTATATGTGACTCTTTTTCCCAGCAGCCTGGCCCCTTCATGTGTATCATTCAGAGGAATCCTAGTATCCTAGAAGTGAAGGGGACCTTGAGAGGTCATCGAATCCAGTCCCCTGCCCTCATAACATGACCAAGCACCATCCAACAACCATCAGTGTTTCTTAAACTTTCTAAGACCGAGGAACACCCAACAATTTTTTTTTGAGGAACAAGAAAGATTTTTTTTTGTTGAGCATCCCCTCTCCCCCCAAAAAAAAGGGTTGGGGGGGAAAGTTATTGAGGGGGGGAAAAAAGTCTCCTGCCCCTTTAAGGGCAGCCATTTTGAATTGTGGTGTTCTCCGCGGCAAACCTCCGACTGCCTCAGTTTAAGAAACACTGATCTAGATCATCCCTGACAGGTGTCTGTTTAACCTGCTCTTAAATATCTCCAGTGATGGAGCTAACATCTTCGTAGCAAATTGTCAAGCAGTTACATGTGCTGTCTATTTGACAAAGGGGAGTGACAAGTTTCCATCCAAGCTTTTGTTTTGGGTGTGAAGTTGTTGGTTTACCTGTCGGACAGGTAAAATGAAAATGCAGCCAACCTTGGTAGCCTTGATGAGCTAATGAATGTTAACCTTGAAATAACGTCCTTGCTTTTAAAAACAACTGTAAAAAACCACTCTGGAAAAGACAGGTTTGGAGTTTCATGAGGCTGTTGGACTATGTGCTCCAATGGGAAATGCTATTGTATATTTAAAACAAGCCAGGTCTGTGTTGATCTCATCATAAATGAACCCATCTGGCTTTGTTTACTGGTAGCAGTAGCAGGATTTGTAAGCAAGAACTTGGGATTTAAAAGGGTGGCTATTTTTAGCAAACAACCTTAAAGGAGAAAAATAAACGATAAGAAAATAATTCAATAAAGCCATTTATATAGCAGATGACATTTGTATTTCTGATTCTATAGAAACAGGCGCAATATTTGTTTCCATACAGCACTGGTGATCTGACAAGTTTGTTATGTGATAAACAAACACACTCGGCCATGTTCACACAATTAGAAAAGAAAAGGGGAGGTGTCAGGGAGAGAGAAGTGACTGAATTGCTCAGAAGACTTTGCTTCAGGGAACAGTTATTAAAACTGAAATTGAGACTTTTTCAAAGCAAAGCAACCCAGGGGTTAATTTCAAAGGAAGCTGTGTGCAATTCCCAGAGACTGTTACGAAAACCTCCACCACAGCTTCTAAACGTGCACCTAATTCTGCAAACTTTACTTCCTGTTAAACAGTAGCAGCCTAAATGAAGGGAAGGACACAGATCTGCTTTCTCCTACTTGCAGTTTATTTTGGGTAGAACAATCTTCTTCACTAGCCGTGGTTGGCTCCTAGGCAGTTGTGTGTCGAGTGCAGATGTTGTGTCATGGAATCTGACATGAGGAGTCTCCTAACATTTCACCCTCCCCAAAAGAAAGTTCCTAACCCCATGTCCTGTCTGCCACCTACCTTCATTGCAGCCTCAGTGATACATCTGTCACCCTTTCCCATTGATCACCAATTTTTCACTTCAATGTGTAACGCGTCAGGGTGTAAGTTAGCCAAGCACCATATGGTGTAGGTGGTGGATTTAGTTGTCAGCTGGATTTATAATGCTAACTTTCTGAAAACGACACACCCTGGGAAAAACGACCGACAATAAAAGCATCCATTTTCTGGCATGACCTTGCTGAGTTCCCCTTTTCTTCCCCCCTCCTCTCTGCTGGCCTGGGTAATTTGTTTTGATCTTTAGTAATTAACCATAAAAGCCTGAACTGTGCGGCAGAGCTCTGACCAGAGCCCCATCAGCTCTGACCAGAGAGGGAAGATTAAAGAGGAATCAAAAGAGCAGAAGCCATACAGATGAAAACCTTCCAGTGCTCACTTCCTCCCCCTTGCTGAGATTTAATAGAACTTCCTACTTAAAAGCGTAAATTCAAATTGATTGCCCTCGTGAAGTGCCTGCCTCTGGGTTTCGAGCCCGTGACTGCATCTGTCCGCTTCAGGCCAGGCCCATTTCGGGGGTGAATTTGGCATGGACGCTTGTCTGAATATTATGATTCCACTGTGTAGCAGAGGAAGAAGCAGCGGGAAGAGAAGACCGGGGTATGGAGCTGCCACTGAATGCATCCCAGGGGAGTGTGGCTTGTTTTACCAGATGAGCACTTATAAATAAGAACATTTCTCTGGTCCCAATTCACTTTCCTCTGCTAAGAGTCATCGTAGAGAGGGTTGTTGTAATTTCCCCAGGATCCATAATCATGGTCATCCAAAAGTCGTCCGTATGAAGAATGTCTGGGAGAGAGGGAAAAGACACAGCTGGGGTTATTCAGGAATGGCTTAGAAAGGCCCAGTACCCTATTTCACGCCTATTTCTACTCCATGCACAGCTCTGTAGAAATAGCTCTGGATGGGCGGTGGGTATGCTAGGCAGGGGTTCTAAAAACACCAACCTGGCCCCGCCCACAGAACACCTACTTGAACCAGCTGCCCCTGAGCGCCCGCCCTCTGGGGCTGAGGGGGCCGAGGAGTCTGGGGACATGTGCCACCCACCCTCCCTGTGGCGCTGTGCGGGGAGGAGAGAGGAAGCAGCTTGGCTTCTGTGGAGGGGGTGGAGCCTAGGCGGAAGGGGTGAGGCTAGGGTAGGGCTGGGGGCTTGCCTCCCCCAGCTCTACCTTCACCCACCGCCCATGATGCCCTTGCTCCTGCAGAAACTGAAAAGCACCTATGGCTAAAACTCATCTCTGTAACCAAGCAAAGGGACCTTAATGCGTAAGAGAGAATAAATGGGGAGTTAGATCCAGATAAATTTGAGGTTAGGGTTTTCATGCTGACTTGATGACACCTAAGCTCTCCGCTCCAGGGGCTTAAAATCTTTAAAGATCAACTCTCTGGGACAGTGACAACTCTAGTACTAGCTTTACTTGTACAACTGCCTCCTTGGCCCATTCAAGGGGGGACACTGAACATACAGCTCGATCCTGTCTGATATGGGCTTTAATGTTGTCTGTGGACAATCGTGGCCCCTGGCTGGATGTTGCCATACAACTGGGCCCAGTGATTAGTTTTTAAATTTGGTTTGCACTAGGCCCCATGTTTTCTAGTTTCTAACGCCTATGAATGAGCAGTGATTCTGCACCGAGGTGTGACTACATATGAGTATGGCAGATGGCCTGCTGATTCTCTGCAGGGAGTTAAAACCTAAATGCTTGTCTATCGATATTCAAGTTGCCTCTTGATCTCAAGTTAGGTCTAGTAGAGTGTTCAGTGCAATGGGTTTTAATAGGGTTGTTTATTAAGCCCTCAATATTGAGCGGCCTTGGACGGGATCTCAATTGTGCGAGAATGAAATCGTGGGACGCCCACCTCTGGAACATGGTATGCAGATGTGGGCACCTTCGCTCAAAAAAGATACCTTGGCATTGGAAAAAGTTCGGAAAAGGGCAACAAAAATGATTCGGGGATTGGAACGGCTGCCATAGGAGGAGAGATTAACAAGACTGGGGCTTTTCAGCTTGGAGAAAAAACAACACTAAGGGGGGAAATGGTAGTGGTCTATATAATCATGATTGGTGTGGAAAAAGTGAATAAAGAAGAATTATTTATTCCTTCTCATAATACAAGAACAAGGGGTCACCACACGAAATTAATAGGTAGCAGATTTAAAACAAACAGAAGGAAGTCCTTCTTCACACAATGCCCAATCAACCTGTGGAACTCCTTGCCAGAGGATGTTGTGAAGTCCAAGGCTATAACAGGGTTCCAAAAGGATAAATTCAGAGATGTTAGGTCCATCAATATCTATTAGGCAGGATGGGCAGAACTGGTGTCTTTAGCCTCTGTCAGAAGCAGGGAATGTGTGACAGGGGATGATCACTTGATAATTCCCTGCCTGTTCATTGCTTCTTGGGGACCTGGCATTGGACACTGTCAGAGGACAGGACACTGGGCTAGATGGACCATTGGTCTGACCCAGTATGGCCGTTCTTGTGACATTACTGGTGTTGCCCCTCTCAGTGGTTTGTGATGAAGTCAGTGCATGGCATTGGAGAGTTGAAAGAAGTGAAAACTCATTCACCCTCCTAAATAAATTTGCTTTTTGACTCTATTCTGATCCCTTTCCTGTTAGCATTGGGTGATTGTTAAAGCACATGAGATTATTGTCAGGCACGTTTACGGAAATAACGATTATTTTTTTTTTGGTGAGACTCTATGCAGAAAGCGAGTTGTGTGTGTATGCACACGTGTGTAAACACGCAGGCCTGTCCCATGCTTTTACGGTGCTGCCACCGGGGCCTTGAATTCATTCCTCACACCAGGAAAAGGATCCTGCTCCCGCTGAACATTACTTGGGGGACATGGTTATGGACGGGAGGTTGGGATGGAGCCCAATTCTTCTGCGTGTGGAGGGTGGGAAGGACTTCACTTTCATTCAGTGTTTGCGAATGCGGGACGTCCAATGGCATTTGGGCCCCCGCCGTTCTGCTGGTATTTTAACAGAAAAGCTATTCGCCCCGGCAAATTCCACATCAATGTAATGCCCCAAACGCACCGGGAATTTGAAACCTTAATTTCAGTGGCACCTGAGCTTGCTACAGTCCTGGGGCTGTTACTACACTTCAAAGACGGAGGTGCCCTTATTGAATAATCAAAATGTTACACCCCTAGACACGAGCAGTAAAACCTTTTTCTTTCCACCTCCCTAGCAGGGCCTTTCTGTTCACTGCAGTTTACTCCCTTCCTCAGCCCCGCTTCAGGCTATTCTAGGCGGAGAGAATGCCAGCCCAACACGTGACTTCCAGGAAATTCTTGGCCAGGGAGTTCGGTGTCCGTGAAAACAAGACATTTATTTATACAGCAAGAAGAGATGCCTGTTTGATTTACCAACACCTCTGGAGTACAATGTCCCTCCCTAACAGCAGCGAGCGGCCTGTGCAGGGCTAGTTTGGTTGTGCCCCACCCTGTACTGGTGTGAATCACCGATACCTTGCTTACCTCAGCCTTCAATTAAACCCAATTAAAGATGCATCAGCTGCAGTGCTGCTCTTATTTTAAGGTTACAGAGCGGGCTCTGAGGGAAGCTTATCCGAGGGATAATTACTGTTTATGGCCCCCACGCCCCGCAGTGGCTCTGGCACAGGCAGGAGGCCTTAGTAACGAGAGCAAGGCCATTTCGCAGCTTTGAAAACTCTGCAGGATGGGATCGCTACAGCATCTCCCCCAGCTCTGCTCTCAGAGAACAGCGCAGCTAGAACGGCTGCGGGCTGGCCTGGAACGTGGTACCGCTCGTGCTCAGGGGACGAGTTTGCCCCTCTGCCAGCTCAGCGACAGCTGTGCACCTTGATAAAACGAGCCGGGGCTCTTATTCCTGTGGGTAGGGGTCTCCGCCACCGCCTTGCAGCCAGAGGCTGGAATGCGGTTCTGTCCTTACAGGGGGCTGAGGCACGGTGACGGGCCAGCCTGCTTGTGCCTGTCCTAGCAGGCAACCACAGGTGTGCTATCTGCCGCCTGCTGCTGCGGCCAGAGGGCTTGAGTGGCCGGAGCAGTCAGGCGTACACCTCTTCTGAGCGCTGAAACCACAGACGCGCCATCTGGGTACCTGCCGGCACCACCAGCTCTGCTGTGACAGCGTCGGTGTTGGCACTGGGGGAAGGGGGGCGACGTGCCGGTCCCGTCCCTGTTAATATGAGTACACGGCAGGAGAAAGCGCTGCAGCTTGTCCCAGTAACTGAGCTGCTTTGCGGGTAGCTGTCTGTTTGCAGAGCGGAGGCTTACCTGATCTTCAGGAAGGCTGCCACCCCAAACACCAGCAGCACCACCACGATGACCGTCACAGTAATGGCAGCAATGCTTCCTGCAAGAGAGAAAGGGGCAGAAACAGGCTTTTTATAATTCAACGACCTCGTTGCCTTCCCGCACGCTTGTTTCCCGGGCGCGGGGTAACGCCACGCTGGCCACATGTGCAGATGAACGTGGCGTGTGCCGGCAGCCCCAGCTGTGTGAGTGAGAAGGAACGCTGCTCGTGCATTGCGCAAGTGAGAGTCTGCCTAAGATCTGTCCTTGTTTGTCACCGAGGCCTGGATGTGACTGGGGACTTTCACTGTGGAATGATTCTGAAATGAGAGCGCCCTTTAGCTCCGCCTCCCTTCCCACGCTGTCTGTTCCCAGGGCAGGCTCTAGTCCTATCCTTTACTCGCTGTAACTTTCACCTGCTGACATCCGGCAAAGTGACCCAACCAGGAACCTGCTTCTCCTCTGGTGTCAATCAGAAGCACCCTCTCTGCAGTCAACAGAGGCCAGGTCTATGCTACCAGAGAAAATCGACCTGAGAGATGCAACTCGAGCTACGTGAACAGCTGGAGTCGATGTACCTTCGGTCGAATTTCTGCGGCAGCCCCGCAGCAGGAGGTCGATGGGAGAAACGTTCTTGTCAACTTCCTTTACTCCTTGCGACCTGGTGGAATACTGGAATTGATGGGGGGCACAATACGTGGTTGATTTAGCAGGTCCATACTAGACCTGCTAAATCAAACCCTGGAAGATCGATCTCCGAAGTGTCGATCTCGGGGTAAGTGTAGACCTGGCCTCATACCTGCACGACAGGAATGGCTAGAGGTTTCTCATCTTGGTGCCATTTAAGCACGAAATGAAGTGGCCGGCCTTTCAATAAGGGCAGCCTGGGTGCTGAGCTTACATTGTGTTAATAGAAGCTGCTGGATGCTTTTGAAAAATCTGGTGCTTATGCAGGCACCAAAATGAGAGCTGAGTGCTTGGAAAACAAGGTTCCCTTGAAAATGTCTAGTTACACCCCCTCCAGGCTCACTGCCTTCCTCTTGGGAGGGGCCTGTTTCTCCTTTTAAAAGCCCCACATGGTCATATCCCTCCTGCCTGGGAGGTGAACTCCCTACCGAATTATCCCTGCGGAAGCAGGAAACTGCAGTGCAGCTCTGGCAGGAGAGAGCGTGACGCCTGTTAATGGCCCAGTGAAAATCTCCTGCGGGCGTTTTTACAAGCGTGAATCAGCAGGTTTATGGCGGGATGAGTTGCGGGAGGCTTGCGCTCTGCCAACGCACGGTGACCCTGTAGAAGCGGCTCTCAGAACAGACCTCATTTAAATTCCCAGGGGGACCGAGAGGGCAACGTTTGCAACACGCCTTCAAGTGACAGGTTTGTTCTTCAGTAATGAGCTTCTGAGCGCAGTGCAGCTTTTAACAACTTATCCAACAGCTGACAGGCCGTGGGGGCTGCCTGACAGTCATTCCAGCGCTCCTGCAGACTCTCGCTGGAAAAGCAGCAGCATCAGTATTAGCTGAAGCCAAGAGTCAGGGCCAAACTTCAAAGTCTTTACTTGCTTCCTTCAATGCTCTTGTGTGCATGGTCTGATAACATTTAGCACCTCCCTCCCGCCCCTCCCCCCCGGAACACACATGCAATCTTCCGATTTCCTTTGCAGCAGAGCGATATTTGCATATAATAAAGATGGCAAACATTTACATGTCTGAAATACCGACCTGGGGTTTTGCAAGGTCACAACCTGGCAGACAATGAAAATGTGGTGCCTGGTTTTTTACCACCTATTAAGATAAGCCTCGAATGGTAGAGATAGGAGACTTCGGTTCCCCCCCTCCTCCCGTGAATGATCCAAAACCAGTGCGCAAAAGCACAGCCCTTCGCAGAAGCCACCGTGACTTCACGGACCAAGAGGGAAATGGTTTTGCGTCTGTAAAAACCCTGCCCGGTGCTTCCCTGGCACATCAGACAAAACTGGAAGAGCTCAGAAGTGTTCCCCAAAACACATGCCCTCCCCCCCGCCACAATAAAAATCTCATAAGTAGGGCCAAGATTTTCAGAAGCTCATGGAGATGGTGGGTGCCCCTCATGAGACGCTCTGGCAGGCCTGATTTTCAAGGGGCAGGAGATCAGGGCTAGGTGCTGTGACTTGGGCAGTCAGACTCATGAGCTGCTCTGAAAAAATGCCTAGCAAAGAGGCACATGACCACTGCCAATGGTGAGCCAGCAACGGCAGCCTCAAGCTGTTTCAGGAGGTATCTCCTTCAGCCCCCTTGGAAACGTCTGTGCGTAGAAGAGAGATCACTAATCACTTTTGGTGTATGTCCCTACTCTTAACCCCAACAGCTGCAAAGATGGTTAAGCATTTGAATATACTTTTTGCATGACATAGGAGGAAAATCATCTTCAGAACATGGCTCCAGACTCTCTCGTTCTTCAGAATTTCCTAAAGAAAATCACTAAGGCCTTGTCTCCGCTTGCCGGAGGATTGAGACTCTTGTGATCGACCCTCCGCGGTTCGATTTAGGAGGTCTAGTAAAGACCCACTAAATTGAACGTTGAGGGCGCCCCTGTTCATGGTCAGTTGCTGTTGCGAGTAGTAAGGGAAATTGAAGGGAGCATTTCTCCTGTTGACCTCCTGCTGTGGTGCCATCCCAGAAAATCGGTGCAAGGTACGTCGACGCCAGCTACACAATTCCTGTACTGCCACATGTAAGTTTGTTCCGTCTCTGTGGTTCAGAGGAGCTACCATGAGTTAATTGGAGGAATCCTCAGACCATTTTGCATTGGCTACTTGTAGCTCCTCTTGAACGTAGAGTGCACAAATACGCAGCAGGAGACTTGCCAACGCGCTATGCAATTCCTGTAGCTGGAGATGCGTGTATGGCCCTGACTTACCCCGCCACTGCAGACCTGGCCTAAGACTGCCCTCCATGAAAGGGACTTCTCATGCCCTCACGTCACCCTTCACTGTAAATCGATGCCTTCCACCTTGGGGGGCTGCCGACTGAGTGGACACCCCCACGTCCACAAAGCCAGCCTCAGTGGCAAGTCTCCTGCTGCATATTTGTGCGCTCTATGTTCAAGAGGAGCTACAAGCAGCCAAATGCAAAATGGTCTGAGGATTCCTCCAATTAACTCATGGTAGCTCCTCTGAACCACAGCGACAGAACACACTTACATGTGGCAATATGGGGTTCCGTAGCCGTTCAGACCCAGTTGGGAAAAACGCCAGGCTGAATGTCCGGTGACCGATTCGAGGTGTGTCTCCGCCTGTCCTGAGAGACGGGACACTTGCAGTGGCTTGCACCTGGCACTAGGCATGCTGGCCTAGGACCCAGACTATCTGCCTGTGAATTTGTCTTGCAAAGCTATTAGACCTTTAAATCCCCCCCCATTCTGTTTTGCTTCCCCCCCTCCCCCCAAAAAACCCCCAAATCAGTTAAGATAACCGACCCTTTCTGCCCCAGAACAGCTGTTAGGCCATATGAAGATGCAGCACGCCACTTTGATCTACGTTGCGTGTATGAAGCGGTGTTATACTGCCCCCTCAACTGTACCCGTAACACTGTCAGCACATGCCATAAAATCTACTGAGGATCAAAGGCTGGCCTGGTGCAATCCTAACTTCTTGTCTTACTTTCCAGTGCTTGATCATGCGGCCCTGACTCCGCTGTTCGCTCTCTAGATTTGGACTTTTACACCGAGATCTCTCCCACTTATCCTGCTTGCGGAGGGGGAAGAAAAGTTAATGACTAATGGAATGAGAAGAAAAACAAAATCTCTATAGAGTCGGACTTCTATTTTTAGTAAGAGTTGGGACGAGCGGGTACCAACTCAAACAACCCCAAACTTTGGGGGACTTTTGCCTCCAGATCCATATTCCAGTTGGGCATCCATCTCTTCTTCCTTTATATATATATTTTTGGCTCGCCTGGAAGGTGCCAGAGAACTAATTGTCTTTAAAGTTACAGACTAACACGGCAACCTCTCTGAGACTTTGTTCTTGATGCAACAGGCCTGGTTCACAAGTATATCTACTACTCTCTAGTCTAAAACTCCTTTGTGCTGCAATACAGGGGAGTGCTGACTTACAAATGAGATGCTTAGTTTGGTGTCTGTCACACCTCTGTTTCCTGGTCCTCTCTTAACAGGGTCACTTTGCATCACACCACACAAACCTCCTTGTAGCTGACTTCATGCCGTGGACTATGCTGCAGAGACTAAATGCAATCAGAAAAAAAATACACACGGATACCCCACAGATTAATTTGGTGTCTGTCACACCTCTGTTTCCTGGCCCACCCAGATTTCAGGGTGACTGGGACTGACTTTTCTCTAGACGGTATCGCCGGCATGTGTTCTCTTCCACGTACATTGTGTGCTATTCAAAATTAAAGGGAGCAGTAAAGAATTCAGTTTGGCAGAAGTGTCTTTATTTTGTTTTCCCTATGGTAATTGGTCACAGGGAATGAGCCTGACTCCAGCTCTTGGAATAGGCCACACAGACCCCCTATTCGCCACCCAAATGAGAGTGGTGGGGGGAGACACCACCCAATAACTTAAAGGTTGCTTGGTGTCGCCTCAGTTTTAAAACGTCACACTCTGTACATCAAGTTACCAGATTAAATAGAAGGCCAGGTGGTTTTCCCTCTAATTTTTATGCCCCTGTGGGGAATGAATTTTGTTACATGCACCAATGTGTGACACCGGTCAGCAGCAGTGTTCCCTGTAAGTTGTGCGCTTGGATGGTCACCCAGGAGCGACAGGTGCTGCCCAGAGGACTAGTAGAGCACCTGCAGCCAGCAGCATGTGTTTCTACTGGTGGTGCACATTCACACGTGCATGGATGCACATAAAATTTATTCTGTACATAAATGGAAAAAATTTAGAGGGCACTTTGGTGTGTGGTTGTGAGTCGATAGACATACACAAACACAACGCACCTCTGACCACTTCTCAAAGATAATGTATTCGCAGGTGACAGGATGCCATTAAAAGCCTGTGCCAGAGTGGTGGGGTGTCATTACTTCCCTGACTGGGGAATTTCCCGTCAGCTGGCGAGCTCAGGCAGCCTCCATTTAATCCTGAACCAGTGATGAGTTTAAAGTCCAGGACAAGGGGTTGTAGGCCATTAGAAAGCCAGGAATTCTTCAAGTTTTCTAGTGGGATAGGGCACTTCTGTAATGGTGGCAGGTTGAGAGTTCAAGCCTTAAAGCTATGTGTAAAAACTGTGCGTGGAAAAGCTCTTGGGTAATTCCCAGAGAGATCTCTCAGTTCACTTGGGGCAAAAGAAAAGTGATGATTTGCATTAGAAGATGCTGCATCTGCGGCCAGCAGATGTCGTGGTCTCTGAGCACAGGGTGTCAGAAGTGACATTTTTACAGAAACATAGGGCTGTATGTGGATAATTTGTCGGGTGTCAGACCTGACAGAATATACCTAGTCATGAGTGAGCCATCTTGGCAGGGGTGCCAACAGCCTCCGTGGGCCCCTGGGCAAGGCGTGTGTGTGTGGGGAGAAACGGCGCCGTGATCTCGGAAGGGGCGGGGCCTTGAGTAGAAAGGGTGGGACGGAGGGCAGTCCGCCCTCTGTGCTGCCCAGAATGCAGCAGGCTCTCCCCTCCCCTCCCCCAGAGCTGCCCGGAGCACACGGCATAGTGCTCTGGAGGCTATTTACAGGGCCCAGGGCTCTGGCTGTCACTGTGGCAGTCCTGGGCACCTTTGCATTGCCAGTGTCCGAGGGGCACCTATCGGCGGGCCTGCATCCTGCGACGAAGGGATAAGTGCTGTAGAAGAGATTCATCATAAGGCTGTATGGTGGGAGGTACCTAAAGAAGAGAGCTGCAGCTCATGTAACAAAGTTGAATCTCTCTAGTCTGGCACTCCCGGGGACCTGACCGGTGACGAACCAGAGAATTTGCGGAACCGCGGCAGGTCAATATCGTCTAGCAGCATGGCCAACGCTTCTAAGAGCCCCGTGAGCAGCGGAAGACGTCGAGGGGGAAATTCGAGCTAAATAACCGCATAGAACACCGAGAGCCAGGACTGACCGCCGTTCCCACCCCCGCAACAAGGGGAGAAATGAAGCATTAAAGGGGACAGCATAAATAATACACCCTCTCAGCCATCTGCCTCACCTGAGCTTAAAGCACGTCGGACCTCTTCCATGGTTACGCCGGTGGAGGAAGTGGTGCTATCCGTGGAGGTGGTCTCCGCGACAGGCTGGGTGGCCAAAGTCGCTTGAGATGTTTGTCTGGTCACTGGGCCTGATGAGAGGGACGTGGAG
Organism: Apalone spinifera; assembly: GCA_030068395.1. Classification (NCBI taxonomy): domain Eukaryota; kingdom Metazoa; phylum Chordata; order Testudines; family Trionychidae; genus Apalone; species Apalone spinifera. Next base: position 5,567,668 of record JANRFK010001234.1, read on the forward strand.
GGGGTGTCTTTCGTAGAGACGTTCTTTGTAGTGGGGACTGCGGTGGATCCATCAGTGTTTAGCAGCTGGGTTGTGTTTTGCTTTGTAACGCTGGTCTGAGTGGAAGAACTTATTGATGACAACGAGGTATTCGTTAGGGGAGAAAAGGTGGTTGCTGGGCTCTCGGTGGAAGGGGAGGCTGTATCGGGAGCTGTTGTGGAAGGGGAGGCTGTATCGGGAGCTGTTGTGGAAGGGGAGGCTGTATCGGGAGCTGTTGTGGAAGGGGAGGCTGTATGTGGTACTGGTGAGGAAGAGCCGACTGTATCTGGAGCTGTTGTGTGTGTCAGGTTGGAAACTGAAGTGCTGGCGATGTGGTCTGCAACTGTTGATCCTGCCCCAGTGCTCGATGATGTGGTGGCTGGAACGTTTGTATTTTCTGTACGTGGGGCAAGATGCGTCGTGGCAGCTGGCGACTCTTTTGCGGTACCCGAAGAGACTGTGGCGGTGGTGTGTTCCACTGGTTCTGAGGTGATCTTGTCCCTGGACGCGGTCGCTGTTGCTGCTGCTGTTGACTGTAGCTTGTTTGCTGTTGTGCTAGCAGCAGGGGTGCCGTGGACAGTGGTCGGAGTGGACTGTGACGCAGTGGTACTTCTCGCAGAAGGGCTGGGAGAGGGTGTGCCTGTTGAATGCACAGTGTGAACACTCAGTCCTGAGGAGAAGACAGACGTGTTAGCATGGGAAAATCACGGAGACAAACTCTGAGCACACAGCAAAGAGATTTGGAATGAGCAGCCAGTCAGCCACTGTTCCACTACACTCCACTTTGATAGGGATGTTTGCCCAAAGTAAAATGGCCGCTACCATTAGAATAGATCAGTGGTGGGCAATAATTTTTGGCCGGGGGCCACCTCAAAAATTTGTGAAGTGGCCCTGGGCCAGGTCGGAAGGTGCTGGGCCTAATCTGGAAGGGGTGGGACCAGAATACTTCTGGGCTTCCCCAATTATGGTATGGGGGTGGGGGAACACCTTTGCCCTCCCTTCCCAATAGGCACCCATGCCCCTGGCAGGGCAGGAAGAGGCTTCTCACACGCCCCTACCCCCAGGCCTCCTTCCACCCTACGAGCAGCGCGTGGCACTTTGAAGTGCTGCATGCTCCCTGCATGGCGGGGGAGGGGAGGGAAAGAGGGCAGAGGAAACTTCACAAGCTCCTCCTGCCCCCAGGCCAATCAGTGTGATGTCTTCCCCCACCCTGTGAGCAGCGTGCAGCGCTTCAAAGTGCTACGTGCTGCTTGCAGGGCGGGAGGAGGCTTCCCGCGCTCCCCCACCTCCAGGCCTGGGGAACGGCAGGGCCTCCGCAAGCCGGATCAACCCGCTTGGCCGGCCGGATCCAGCCCGTGGATGCCCTTTTCCCATCCCTGGAATAGATGGTACAGATGAAACTTCAGGTACTAGAAGTAAGAAACTGCATTCATTGATTTCCCATTGGGAGCACTTATTCAGCTAGAACATAATAATACTTAAACATGGCGGGTAGAGCACACCACACCCAGCAGGTGTGTGGGTTCGGTTCTGTCTCTTACAGTAGCAGGACAACAACATGGCTCGGAGCAGTGGAGTTGGGAGGAGAACTTTGCTCACAGGAGCAATATCGGGTTATACCTTAATATCCGTACAGCCTTTCGGTCGGCCCAGTATGGCCGTTCTTATGTACAAAAGGTTCACAGCCCACAGTCCTGTCTTCTGACAGTGGCCAATGCCTCATGCCCCAGAGGGAGTGAACAGAAATAGGGAATCATCCAGTGACCCCTCCCCTGTCAGCCATTTCCAGCCCCTGACAAACAGAGGCTAGCAACACCATCCCTGCCCATCCTAGCTAATAGCCAAGGACGTACTTAACCTCCTTGAATTTATCTAGCTCTTTTTTGAACCCTGTTAAATTCCTGCTCTTCACAAAATCCTCTGGCAAGGAGTTCCACAGGCTGGCTGTGTGAAGAAAAATTTCCTTTTGTTTTAAACCTGCTACCTATTAATTTCATTTGGTGACCCCTAGTTCTTATGTTATGGGAACAAGTAAATAACCTTTCCTTATTCACTTTCTCCACACCACTCATGAGTTTATAGATCTTTATCACCTGCCCCCCCTTAGTCTCCTCTTTCTAAGATCTCTCTTTTTAATCTCTCTTCATGTGGCAGCCATTCCAAACCCTTTTTGTTGCCCTTTTCTGAACCTTTTCCAATGTTGACAGACTCTTACAACAGGAGTCTCCAACCTTTTTAAACACAAGATCACTTTTTGAATTTAAGTGCAATCCAAGATCTACCTCAAATATAAATGCCCTGGCCCCGCCTCCTTCCTGCCCCTTCTCCAAGATCCCGCTCCTGCTCACGCCATCCTCCCTCTCTTGCCCATCCTCACTGACTTTCATCAGGCAGGGGCGGATGGTTGGGGTGCAGGCTCTGGGCTTGGATTAAGGGATCTGGAGTGTGAGGGGCTCTGAGCTGAACGTGGGGCAGGCAGTTGGGATATAGGAGGGGTTCTAGGTGCAGGCTCTGGGACGGCATTCGGATTCAGGAGTGCGGGGCTGGGGCAGGAGTTTGGGGTACAGGAGGGGGTTCATGACTGGGGTAGGAGTTTGGGATGTGAGCTCCAGCTGGGCACTGCTGTTGGTTCCTGGGTGGGGGTGCAGTTGGGCTAAGCCAAGCTCACCTCTACCTTGGCCCACTCCCTAAAGCAGCCAGCAAACTCCATCCCCAGTCCTGTTGTGCCCCCTCTCTGCTCTGTGGAGAGAGGACACAGAGTGGGAGAGGGCGCCTTGATATCAGCACCCGTCCTCCCCCCGCCCCCTTGCCCTGCACAGAAAGCAAGAGGCTTCCTGGGCGAGAGGCAGCTCCAAGTCAAAGGGCAGGAGATGCGCAGCAGCTGAAGTGCCGGCACTTGGTAGCTTCCCAGGCAAACCAGTCAGGATCACCTGTCAGACTCCAAGATCTACCGGTAGATCCCGATCGACTGGTTGGTGACCACTGCTCTTACAAGAATCCTTCTACAGGACAATAACTGGTTTTAATGGCGGTTAATAACAACTCTCCAATAAAAGTTCAAAGGACCCAAGAAACTCAGTGCAGGTTGACGTTTCAGAATTAAAGTGGAGAAACGATTGATTTCTCTTCTACCCAGCCCCTAACAGAATGGTTTGATGAGTAGTACACACTTGGCTACCCATCATTTTCCATCGGTATGGACAGAACTAGTGACTCTAGAAAGTCTGACCATGTGCTCTGTTGAAAACAGCCTGGCCCCAGATATGCCAGCAGTCAGGAGTTGAGGCCAATGGAACCTGCTGTTGATAGTCATGACCAATGGGGTCATTTTCCTGGTGGACACAGACCCCAAGACAAGTTCCCTTGATTCTAAGCCAGTGCCAAGGGCTGGCTGGCCTTGTAGCCAAGACTGACGAGACAGCAGCTTTGTCTGGTTAGTGTGCAGTGTTTTGATTATTTTGCCCGTTTTTATTCTGAGACCAGAGTGAGCCCTGCAGCTGGATTTAACAATGTTTGCTTTGTATAATTTGACATGGGACATTGACAATTTAACTGTTATAAAGCCTTAACTTTTTGAATCTCATCATCTACTGTTCTTAACTAATTATCTGATTCCTACATTGTCCGGCCTCCCCATAATTCATTAAAAAAATACAGGTTGAACCTCTCTAATCCAGAATTCTCTGGTACAGAAACATCCGTCATCTGGCATGATTTCAGTTAGCTGATCGTCGACTTATCATGGGTGCAGCCAAGTTTCCCGCAGTCCCATAAAGTTTGTTTACAGCCAGCAATCCTGGCTCTTAGTGTTCTTTGATGTAATTTAGCTCTAATTTACCCCTAAATGTCTTCTAACACCCCAGTAAGCAGTAGAAGTGTTGGCAATGCTGCTAGACAATATCGACCTCCCATGGTCTGGAAAATTCTCTGGTTCAGGACTGGGCGGGTCCCGAGAGTGCTGGACTAGAGGTTCATCTTGTACTTTGAACTAGGCAGAATATTATTTAGTTATTTTAAAGTATGCGCCAGTAAACTTAGCTCAATGCTAATTAAGATACATGAATGAGAAATCTCATTCCAAACGTAGGATAGAAATAGTGATTGTATTAAGAAAGCTACCATCATATTGCATCTAATCTCTCTGGTACACAATCGCTTAAACTCAGTCCAACAAAATTAGAAAGCAGCAAAGTATCTATTGAAATATTTCCTTCTCTTTGAGGTCTAAAAATAGAGACCTTTTTTCCTGTGCTGCTTGCCTTGTCTGCTTGCTGCAGGTGAAGATGGAGAAGAACTGAATGTTATCACTTAATTTGATTTTCTAGAGACTCGTTTTCCCACTGGAACACGGAAGGTGCATCTCCATAGCAAAAAGAACCCAGTGGCAGTGAATTTCATGATGAAGGTCAACTGATTATAAAAGCAAAACAGAAAAAAATTCTGTCTTGCAGTTTGCCAATGATGCGCTATGTAGCCTGCTCGGCACGTCAGGAGTACTGCTCTCTTTGCAAACTCACCCATTTGCTCATCTTCATGCTGAAGAAATATTAACAAACATTTCTAAAATCTGCATGTGTCCTCAACACCGGCACTCCCATACCTCTTTAATCTCCAATGCCCTTTCATTGAAGCTTGGTAGCCTTCGACCTGCCTGTCACTGGTTTACATACAGGATGGCTACATCGTCGCTGCAGTGCCCAAATACCGGACACACCTTGCCAACCTCAATTCCAGCATCAGCTGGGAGCTGAACATAGTCACCTTTTGATACGGGCCTGTTTCTGAGTGCATGAAGGCCAGCACTCCAGATGGCGTTGAAGTATGCTGGGCTGGCAGAATTTTTTGTTTGCATCAGTGAGAGCACACCTATTAAAAAGACAACTGCCGTCTCCACTTTGGGACTGCATGTTTGAAAGCACCAGGTGTCAGGGAAGTTATGACCGCTGTAGGACATCCCTCCATGCTAGCTGCAAAGTCACCAAGAGATGAAACAGGGACGGGAGCTACACTGAAAAATATTTAAGAGGGTTACACCGGCTGCAACACCATGGTAAGCTTGAACGTCTAATTTACCAAAACCCCCTCCTTCAGTCTCTCCGAAAGCAGCTTCCTTCAGCCAACAGCACTTCAGCACCTGTATAGTCAACTTAACCCCACGAAAGCTCGTGATCCCGTCTACATGTTTTGTTAGTCTATAAAGTGCTACCAGACCATTTGTTGTTTTTTCTGTACAGACTAACTCGGCTCCCCTCTGAAGCTTCTATTCATTACACGTTAGGCTCCTGGAAATAACACAAACTGCATCTCTCCTCCACTTCCTTGTTCCCTTCTTAGCAGGAAGATGAGTCAGTCTTTTTTTTTCTCTCAGATTTTAATTTTTCTTCTAATCTAGTAGGCCAAATTCAATGTTGACCAATTTCTATCTTCTTCCTTTGGCTACAGAAGGAAAGTGCAGACAATACACGACATGAGTCATTTTTATTCTTGTGGCGGTCATTTATTTCTATACACACAGATTATATTCATTTATTTCTATACATGCAGAGGGGTTGCGTTCATTCAAGCACCAATAAGCAGCGTAATTAATTAATTATAGTATGCTGCAAGTCCGACTATGTGTGAGTGGCAATTGCTGGGTTAAATTTCAACATCCATTCTAACCTTTTTTCTAGTTGCTCATTATAAAATTCTTCCTGAGCTGAAATCTTTCTGGGCTTGGCCTCATCTGAAGGTGAAATTCCTAAGCTGAGTTGCTTGGAGAAAAAGTTAAAGATTTAATGTTGACCAGAAATGATGGAGGGGGAATTGGGGAACGGTCTATGACGGACGCATGAGAGGTAACTTCAGAGTCCTTTTCCCAGCCAAATATGGAAAAGGAATTTCAACGTTCAGCGCATGTGTGCTCAGTTTTGGATAACTCAAGTGATGGAAATAAGACCCATCAAACCTGCCTTGATTTGATGATTTCCTTTAGATTTGGAGCCAATTGGGTGGGAAGACGTACAGCAGAAAAGTTCCAAAGTGTGCAAGTACCGTGTGACTTCAGGGATTCCTTTGTGTTTAGAGGTGCATCTTCAGACCCCACTTCATAAGGACATCCCTGCTGAAGGGCTGTTCAGAGGTTTCGGGGTGGGAGAAGGGTACAATACATCCTGGAAATCCTAGGCACCATGGGCAGTGTTCATGCTGCTCTATTATTAAGCCAAGGACAGTGCAGACCCTAGATCTCCTATGCCTCTTTTGGTGGAAAGCGATCCCGGCCTGCAATTGTGCATGACTCTGCAGTGGGAGGGAAAAATCTCTACGTAACCTCCCACTAGCGCCCCTGCTGAATGCAGAGGATACAAAAAGTTCGGGAAAGGAGTGGCGTAGAGCAGCGGTGGGTGAACCTGGCAACTTTGAGGCTCCGGTGCGTGCTGAAGCTTTGTGGTGATTCCCCCAAACCAACTCCCCACTGGGCTGCAGGGATGGGGCCCTGAGCTCAGTGCTCCTCTAAGCTAGTAGCATAAAATACTGATGGGGAAGTCACAATGCACAGGTCTGGAGCGGTGCTGTGTCTGCACCAGGACTTGCAGGCTGTTTTTTGAGTGGGCTGGGATGCAGCCAGTTCAAGCTCCCACCCCAACAGGTCAAATACAGCCAAATTTTCAGCCTTGCAGAATGGCAGGTAGGCAAAAGGCGTTGCCATTGCTGCTGTAGGTGGCCAGCCAAGCAGGGGGGGGGGGGGGCAGCTTGCACAGATGTTTAAATGCTGGGCCCAAGATGAAACGGATCGATACTCTACTCTCCTTTCGCCGTGCAGATAGCTATTTCTGTCTGTGCGGTTCAGACTAGTGCAGGTTGGCTCCCGCTAAACCAAGGAGAGGCTGTGGTTGGCCACGTGCAGACGCAGAGAGTCAGGAGGGATCGTGATGGTGTCCGCGCTGCAGTCCCTGGTTGAAAGCAGCACACGGGCACGTAATTTGCAAATACCGTTTGTAAAGCCCAAGGGCTCTTGAAATATGTAGACATCCAGGAGGAAACCCGGAGTAGGCAGGTGGTGTATCTACTCTCAAGTATCCAGCCGCACGGCTGCTGTTTTGTGCGGAGGCTTTAAGCAGAAAGTCCCCCTACCGACTGTAATGTGAGCTGTCTGTGGGAGAGAGCGCGGCTCAGTGGCTAAGGCACGGTGACCCCCAGGACTTGGGGGCAAGTCACCTTGCCTCTCGTGCCTCCAGGACTCCATCGGTGAAATGGGAATATCTGGCGCCTTTGTGAACTGACTTAGGGTCTGAAAAAACGTGCTGTAGAATTCTCTTCTCCTTTCCCCTGCCCTCCACTCCTGCCTTAACTCGCGCCTTAGCTCTTCCCACTAGGCTGGACTGCACCTGCTCTCGTGCTGTCAGCCGGAACCATCGTGCTGTCTCCATCAGGGCTCAGTGACTCTTCCGTGCGGGCCTCTGAAACCTTAGCTGTGCCATACCCCCGGAGAACTCATTCACAATCCTGCTGGTGAAGCTTCTTGCATCCTTGCGTGTTCTCCTCCCCCCTCCCCACCCGTGAAAGTTCAGTAAAAGTGGGGGCAGACTTAGAACGAGTCTTTGTGTGTGACCCATGAGCAAGAGCGGCCTGGCCTTTGGCGGGATTACAAACCAGAAGACGGACAATTAGAGCACTAACATTTTTATATGAAAACATGGTGAAGTGTAAACAAGCATGGATTCATTAAGTGGCATCTGGTGGTGGTTTAAATTCTCAGCCTCCTGCAAACAGAAGGCTAGAGCTCTAACAGGGTTCTACCTGCTTTTTTTGGCCAATTCAGTTAAATGTGGATGGGATTTTACAAAGCACCAATCTTGAATTCCTCCTCCTTACTAAAATGTGCTAGGTAGCTACTACTTAACTGTCGTCTAAAACTTCCACTAGAAATTGTAAACACATGAATACAGGGGCCAAAGTTTAAAAATGGAGCTTGATTTTTTTTTTCAAAAGCACCTAAAGGGATTTAGGAACATGGGTGCTATTGAAAGTCACTACCTTGTGAGTCTAAATTGCTGAAAATTTCTTTCTGAAAATCTTCCTCCTAAGTAAACAGCCTGATGTGCTGAACATCTAACAGCTGCCAGGCTGCATGCTCGGGGACTTCTGAAAATCAGACCAGTTACCGAGATCTTGAAATAGGAACTTCAGACACCTGTTAAGTGTTTGTGGTATTTTTCTTTTTTTTTTTGCTCCATTATCTCCCTTACTTAACCATGCCTTTTAAAATCACTCTGTAACCACAGACAAACATGACAAAGCATTTTCTTTCATTCCTAAAACTGGACATGTAAAGGGCATTTCATCTTCTGCCCCCACCCCCACCAGCTGATTTTGCCATAGGTGACTGGACACAGGTCAGAATCAGGCGCTTTGGCTGCAGGGGAGTGGTTTCAAATGCGTCCTGGCAATGGCTCAGGAGGAGTGTGTCATGACCTGGCTACAGGACAGAGGGGAGATAGCAAGCCCCCCAGTCACCCCTGGGAGGGGTAGCCCCAGCTAATGGGTCCACTTATGGCCTGTTGAGTTGCTAGTTCTAGGAGACCCATACAGGGATGCTCCGGGGAATCCAATGTTTGTAGTAGGAGTGATGCTATGCTACACCGAGGCAATGTCTACACAGCAGCATGATTTTGGAATAACTGACATTATTCCACAATAACATGGTCCACGTCTACACGACAAGCGGTTATTTCGACATAATGTCGAGCCAGAGGACTTCTTACTCCGACTCCTGTAACCCTCATTTCACGAGGAGTAAGGGAAGCCGGAGGAAGAGGGCTCTATCTCGGACTTCCCGCTGCGTAGACAGCGCCAAAAGCTGAAATAAGCTATTTTGACGGAAGCCACGCAATTGATGCATCTCCAGCTGCACAGCTTATTTCGGCTTTAGCCCTGCTGTGGAGACGTGCCCAGAGGTACCCCAGGGCTGGCATCAGGGAGCAAAGCAGACTCTCTAGAGCAATGCTCTCTTCTGGGTTTGCTGGTTTCTCATCCGTGAAGCCTGTTTGGCGAGGGAGGGGAAACGGGAGCGGTGTGACCACACAGTGGTTGGGTGCCAACCGTGTTTGCGGTCTCAGAGCTCTCCTTGAATCAAGACCAGCCACCCCTCAAATGCTTCCATAGTGTAGGTTCTATAGTCAGAGATTTTTGGAGATCCCTTATTCTCCTGATGGTGCCCCCCACCAGCTTGTGAGCCACGCGACCTCCCTGTGTCACCTGCTGTACCTGCCTGGTGCGGCTGTTCCTGCAACTGGCTAATAACATATTTTGGTAAATACTGAAGGTGCCTCTTGGTAAGCTTGTACGAAGGGAGAACGAAGTTCTGGGCTTCTAGCTGCAGACGTGTGTGTATACAGAACACATGGAGCGCCTGCAAACCAGAAGTGGCTATGATGGAGATCCACTCACTTATCTTCCGCTGAATAAAACTGCCCCACTGGCAAACCTGAAAAAACTAGTAGCCATGGGCCCTTTTTTCCTTACGCTGGTGGTAAAGATTCCCCAAGAGGGCAAGAGCTGCAGAACGATGCAGGTTATCCCTGGGTTCCAGCCCCGTGCCATAGGCATGGAACGTCCCAACGTTTGAAACGTGAGTGAGTGTTCACATGGGGACAAACGGAAATCAATACTGGCTCTGGCTGACAGCTATATTTTTTAGCACAAGGTATTGTTCCCCACAGTCACCTGATTTCCCACTGTTGCTGAAAAATGAAGGATAAGAATTCATTATTAGAGTCAGGCAGGCCACATCCCCCACTAATGCAACATTAAATATTACCTTCATTGCTTAATTTGCTTGCTGGACGCCAACTGTTTTGTGCAATGCAAACGGCAACTGCCAATACTCCTGCAACATCAGCAAATCTGCTAACGAGTAGGCCAGCAATGTCCTGCCGGGAGCCACTGCTGGCTTTCTCTTGTCTAAGCTCATTGTTGCTGTGAAGCTCTTTGGGACCGACTGGAATGCTGTGCCACATCCGTTGTGGACACGCACTATGAACTACATTCATCCAAGAGGCCAGAAACCAGCGGTAAGAACTGACTGCCTTACAGTGTAAATGTTGCAGGCCTCTTCCCTCCGAGCCCAGTGAGGAATATTAAAAGAAACTGCACCATCCGCTCAAGAAACTCCCTGCTACAGCTCTGGACCAAATCTACACAAACACCCCTCTGGAACTCCAACTAGGAGTATCCTATCTGCTCCCCAAGATCCATAAACCTGGAAATCCTGGATATCCCATCGTCTCAGGCACTGGCACACTTACAGCAGGATATGTGGACTCTCTCCTCAAACCCTGTGCTACCAGCCCTTCTCGCTACCTTCGAGACACCGCTGACTTCTGAGGAAACTACGGGACATCAGTGATCTTCCTGAAAACGCCGTCCTGGCAGCATGGATCAGGCAGCTCTCTCCACCACCATTGCACGTGAGAATGGATTATTAGCTGTCAGGAACACTATCCCCCATGACACCACAGCACACTTGGTGGCTGAGCTCTGTGACTTTGTCCTCATTCTATTGTCCTCAACTATTTCCAGTTTTGGGGACAATTTATACATTCAAGTCAGCGGCGCAGCTCTGGGCACCCGCATGGCCCCACAATACGCCAACATTTTTATGGCTGACCTAGAAGAATATTTCTTCAGCTCCAGTCCTTTGGCACCCCTTCTCTACTTATGCTACATTGATGGCATCTTCACCCTGTGGACCCACAGGAAGGGAAGTCTTGAAGAATTCCCCAGGGATTTCAACCAGTTCCACCCCACCATCAACCTCAGTGTGGCCCAGTCCACACAGGAGATCTACTTCCTGAACACTGCAGTACAAACGATGGTCACATAAACATCTCCCTATACCAGAAACCGACTGAACGACAGTCTTACCTACAGGCCTCTGGCTTCCGTTGTCGACAGCCAGGCCCTAAGATACAGCCAGATTCGCTCCAATCCCACAGAGACAAACACCTATGGGATCTTTATCAGGCATTCTTAAAACTTAAATACCTACCTGGGGAAGTGAAGAAACCGATTGACGGAGCCGGACCAAGTATCCAGAAGTCACCTACTTCAAGACAGGCCCAACAAGGAAAATATCAGAACACCCTTGTTCATCACATACAGCCTCCGCTTAATCCCCTCCACGCGTCATTGACAATCTACAACACATCCTGGAAAACAATCCCTCACTCTCACAGGCCTTGGAACAGGCTAGTCCTCGCCTACAGACAGCCCCCCAACCTTAAGCAAATGCTTACCAGCAGCCACACACCGCATCACAGATGCACTCCCCCAGGAATCCACCTCTGCAACAAACCCCGTTGCCAACTCTGTCCACACATCTGTACAAGCGACACCATCACAGGAGCTAACTACATACACCACAACATCAGGGGCTCTTACAACTGCACACCACTAGTGTGATTTATGCCATCAAGTGCCAAGAATACCCCTCTGCCATGTGTATTGATAACACTGGACCATCTCTGCGACAAAGGATAAATGGACCCAAATCAGTCATTAGGAATGGACACACACACAAACCTATAGGGGGACATTTTAACCTCCCTAGACATTCAGTAATGGATTTAAAAGTAGCCATTCTTCTCCAAAGGCATTTACCAGACACCGACAGAGGGAGACAGCTGAACTGGAATTCATTTACAAAGTTTGACACGATCAACTTAGGCTTGAATAAAAATATGAACTGGTTAACGCATTACAAAGGCAATTTACCTGCCTTTGATATTCACATTTACACATCAAAAGCTACAAATGGGACATATCCAGTCTGAGTCAATTAGCATAATTAACACTGGTCCTACAATTGACAGGTAACTGTCTTTGCTGTTATGTATACTCTGGATTCTGTAATTTCCACTCCAACTTCTCTGATGAAGTGGGTTTTACCCACAAAAGCTCGTGATCTAATATATTTGTTAGTCTCTAATGCTATGTCTACACAGTGGAGCTATTTTGGGATACCAGAAGTATTCTGAAATAGCTATTCTGCGTCTTAAGAGCAAACCCGTTATATAATGGATTCCCTGTAAACTTCATTGCATGAGGGATAAGGGACGTTTCGGAATAGCACCTTATTTTGAAACAACATCAAAATAAGCTACGCAATTTGCATAGCGTTAATTGCTTAGCTTACTTTGAGGTAAGGGTGCTGTGTAGAAGCACCTTAAGGTGCCACAGGACTGCCCATTATCCTCTATAAAGTCTGTTGTTTTCAAATAAATAGATTGTTTCACTCTGCTCATTTAAGGTACAAGCTGGTCTAGTTTAAAGGAGAGAGGGGAGGTATGCAGTTTTCACCAGCCGGCTGTATTTCCTTGTCTAACACAGAGATGCTAATAGCACAGTTTACAGCAGACATTGTTAGGCAGTGACCTCTTGTGCTAAAAATTGCCAGGAGGCAGCTGGTTGAGTTTTTGAGCAGCTCGTAAAGAACAGAATGCACAGCAACTTAATGACTGCAAGTCAAAGAAAAGGATGGTACATGAACTACCTTGGTGCTTTCATGAGGTTGTAAGCAACTAAGTCGAGGGAAGGGGATATTCTGAACAAAGAGCCGTCCCGAGAGCACAGAGGAGGTGTGTGCGTATGCACAAGATCTAAAAGACATCCTGTATCTTTGAGAGGGGAAGGTATTTTCTCCACTCTGCAACTGGAGGTTGCAGTTCACCAGACACATTTTGCATTCATGGAAGGGGTTCTTGGATCGAAGCGCTGCTGCATCGTAGCAAGTGTGTACATGTGGTGCGGAGTGTGCGGTGTTTGGACCAGGGATGTTAAATTTCGATTAATCAGCTAATCGAGTAGTCGATGGAATTTCCATCGACTACTTGATTAGTCGAGACCACAGCTTCTGTACACTTCAAAGGGAGAGAGGCAGCGGGAACTCGCACCAGCAGGGAGGGAAGCAGTCCCCACTGGCGCGGGTTCCCCTCTGTGCCTCTTCCTTTGAAATTACAAGAGTTGCAGGCAGCTCTTGTATATTTCAAAGGGAGAGGAGCAGCAGGGCGACCGGTGTGAATGGGACTGTTTCAATTCCCGCTTGCGCTGTTTCCCACTGCTCCCTGCCTTCCCTGCCTTCCCTGCCCCCCGCGGAAATGGTACTGGGGGAAATGGCTTTTAAGCTGCCTTCCCCCAGCTCCTGTTCCCCCCCTTTGCTGCCCCTCTCTGATAGAGGCAGCAAGGGGGCGGGGGAAGCGACTAGTCGCTTGCATCCCTAGTTTGGACCAAAGTGCCCATGTGCCAATGGCTCCGTAGTTGCCCTGGATTGGTTGCAACTCACTCTTGAGAGCCCAGACAGTAAAGTTTATCACAAGGCAGGCTGGTGCCCTCCAAGCCACTCTCGTGAAAGAGGCACCTTTGTGGGGAGGGCTGTTGCGAATGCTACAGATACGGGAACTGTGGGCACAAATGAACTTCGGTGCAGGAGGCGACCAGACAACAACGAGTTACTTTCAAAGCAAAAGGGAACGCGAAGGGTGGGGGGGGGAGAAGGGCGATTTTTTTTTTCTTCTCCCACAGACAAAATTACACACGCAGCAAATGTAAGGGAACAATCGCCTTGTGTTACTGTAGCCCACCCACCAGGGAGTGGCATTTGGACCATTGACAGAGAGAGAGGAGTTTGCTCTACAGTCTTCGCTGAGAGGCAGCTGGCTTTGAACTCCAGCTGTAGAGGCTCCTGCACTAAGCTCCAAAGGTCCTAGGTTTGGTTCCGCAGCTGTTGGGTGTTACATTACACACTCCGAATTGGGCAGCCATCTGTAGTCACAGGAACCACTGGGCTCATTGCGGGGGTGGGGGTACGTCAGGGCAGAATTTGGCCACTTGATTTCACTCATGGCACCCAAAAGGTTGATTAGGTTTAACCAAAGGACCCTGTTGTGACATTTGTGAGGTCCTGCTTCACTTTACACTCAGGATCATTTAAAAATAACCCCTGGAAATCATCCTTCCATTTTATGAATGGCTCTGCCTTTTCTAACCGCATCAAGAATTAGAAACCAGGTACAGAGATTGCTTTTTCTTGATTGACCTGGTAAGGTGCATTGCACTCCTTGGTACTGTTTCACTGAGCAGGGCAGTAACTCTCCGGAGCACAGAGGCCTGATAAGCAGATTCCTAACCTCACCCTGAAATAAAATGCCAACACGCCTATGCTTCTAGTTTTCCCGGGAGTTCTGACACACAAATAAACTGGTGGGCGTGGCTTTCTCTCTCTCACACCACTCTGGATTATATACATAGATTAGCCAATCTTTGTTTGCCTGTTTCTTACCAGTGGATTTGTTGCCTTAAATACTGAACTGACTTCCTGCTACCTGGGTAAGAATGGACGATTAATACCCCTGTTACTTTCCGTATATGTAAGTTTTCATAGATGTAGGTATACTGGTAGCATTTTTCTCAATTCTGTGCATTCTTGCTGCTGCCTCCCAATGTTTTATAAGGAAAGGTTAGATGGCTGAGACTTGAGATCGGAGCCAGACATTGATGAATGGACGGATCCCTTTTTCGCAAGTCTGGTGTTTCTTTGACTGCACCAGCTCACAGTCCAGGGACTAGACCAGACACGCTACTTTGTTTTATTTCCCTAGCCCCCAGCATTGCAGAGGGTAGCTTGAAAATGTGACTGGAAAACATCTTAAAAGCTCACACCAGAAGGGAAACTTAAAAAAACAACAACTATTTCTAAAAAAAACCCATCATGATTATTTTTTCCTCCATTGTAGGGTGCTGTGCATCCTGCCGCATGGTTTGTGACTGTGTGGGGCTAGCAAGAGTGGAACTGCTTGGCTGGACTTGGGAGGGAGATGTACGGTTCTAAGGGGCCTCTATCAGAAAAGGGCCCAATCCATATGGCCAGTTCAGAGCCATAATCTTCAACAGTGGATTGGCAGTGCATGGAGTGGGATAAATTACCATGGTGTCCTTTATCTCAAACGGGGACTCTGCATCAGGCTTCAAAGGGGGAACCATTACAGCCACATTACCCCTGAATTAAAGTTTTCATGTTGTTGTAATGGTTGGTAACAAGTCTTGATCGGTAGCCAGAAAGGAATAAAAAAATCAAGTAGCCAAATATCTCTAAAGGTACCTTTCAACCGAAATGATATTTTAAGGCTTAAAAACAAGTAGGCTTGGCTAAAGGGAGTTAAGCACCTGAGGACTTTTGGGGTGAGCTGGGCATCTAATTCCCTTAAGTCAATTTGAAAAACCCAGCCACAATCGGACGGTGGATCTAGAATGGGAAACATAGCCTGCAACGCATTGCAATTGGATAGGAAAGCATCAGCGGCATAAGAGGCTTCGTACGCAGAGTGCACATCAGCCGAAGAACAGCTGCTTCTTGCCAGCAAGGACTGATAGAGTGATGCAGGCTGTAAATGTGGACTATTGGGTTCCTTTTCTAGGTCATCTCCTTTGCTGGAATTACAGTGACGTCAGCCAGAAAAACCCAGGCTTGCAGTCCTGTTGACAAATTATTGTGCTCTTGGAACATCGCCACGTAGGCAAACAAACTGCATCACCCAGAGCTTTCATTTCCTTTCCATCTTGAGGTGAGCGACTGCAGCTTCCTGCAACCCTGTCCCTATGCATGCTGAATGATTTTCACCGGCTTTAATGGAATTTCATTTAACCCTGGTCTAGGATACAGAGTTAGGTCGACATAAGCTGCCTTACGTCACCCTAACTAGCTAAGTATCTACAGTAAAACTTAGCTCCGCCTGATGTACCTTGCCCATGACATCAACTTAAGTCTGCCGCTGCGAGAGGCGTAGTGCTTGGTCTGATGTAGTTTAGTAGACTCAGTTTCAGTGTGAACGCTGTACTGCTTATACCTTTCAGAAGCTGTCTCTCAATGCCCCATGCGGACAGTTAAGTCGGTGCAGGCTCTCCTGTTGAGGATACGCACTGCTGATGAAAGGCGTGTCGTGTGGACTCGCAAAAGTGATTTAATTACTGCGGTGGCGGTATGGTAACATAATTTGGGTTGCCTTAATTTTGCAGGGTGGTCTTGCCCCTCTCGTCTTATCTGATCTCTCACTTTTGCAATGCTTCTGAGGATTCTCTGCCTACCTGAAACAAAGCTTTAGGAGCGTGAGTTACAATGCTGGCTGAAAACAGCAGCATAAAATACTGTGTGTGTGTCTAAACAGAGTCGTAAAAATTGCACAGGAAACAAGCTCCACGTGATAGGACAATGACCCGCTTTTCGCTTTGTGACTGGGTAACTTACTCAGAGCTGTGGGAGTGAAAGAGTTTCGTTGAATGCGTACGAATTGTCTGCGTGTAGACTGGTCTGAAGAGCTCTGAATCCGCTTGAAGGCTGGTTTCTTTCACACACGCACAAGCTGGTCCAGGAAGGCTTAATACATCTTCCACCTTGTCTCTAATTTTCACCCCAATATGAGATCCTTGCCCCAAGCCTTTTCTCTTATGTGGAGCCGTAAGAGGCACAGAAATGTCACTAGACCAACCAAGTGAGAACGCATTTGATTGTGGTGTGACGACTGGGTAGCCATCTACTGCGACTGCTTTGTCATCTTCAACGTGAGGCTTTATAGGTTGCTAATCAGTGAGTTCAGGGAACAGGAGAACCGTGGTGTCCATGTTCTGGGGGAGTTAAACTCTTTGATCCACACTGGGCAGGGAGTGAAGGACGTGCTAGTGAAAAGGTGTAGCATGTGCAATATTCCTTCAGCTGACAGTGGGTGCTTAGGAGACAGGGCGCCTGTTCGTCGGGGCAGGTTTTCAGCACTGTTAGAGCACCTTCAGCTGGGCCCGCTGCAGTCTCACGGGGCAGAGAGAATGCAGCCCAATTCTGTCGCCCATCAGTGCACAAATACCTGGGTAGTTCTTCACACCCTCTCTCTCAGGGCACTTTCTGGCCCTGTGAAACTGACCTTTTAATGGGCGTTTCCCATCCCAGCAGCATTTAATCTGAGCAGTATTGAGGTGGGTGGGTCCTCTGCAATGCTTCTTCCCATATGCAGCTCTTGTCTATCTGCCCTCTCCTAAGTGCACACCGTTGTGCTCTACTGAAAGTAGCCAGCTGACGACGATACGGGATACGAGGCCTGACGTTGAGCGAATGCTTCATGGGCACATCTGAGAAACAATTTAACTGAGTTACGTAGTTATTAAAAAGATCTGGATGAATCTGGGATGACTAATCCAGATCAGGCACTCTTTGCACATGAATAACTAGGAAGATATTCAGATTTGCTTGGAGAACAGCCTCTTTAAGAATCCAGCTCTGTGATGGACACCTCAGCTCTGCTCAATGTCTGGTTCATTAGTGCATATCTAAAGTTTTGTAGGTGGCCTATACACAAACCTCACCCACACACCTTTACCGACCTGGTGTTAATCTAGGTGGGTTAAAAATCAATACCTGTAACATCTTTATGGCTTTGTTTTTCTGATAACCCTCTAGAATGGTCAGAAAGCAGCAAGATAATGTCTTAAGTACGGCCCTGAAATAACAAACTTTTGCTTTTCGCTCAAGATAAACGCTAAGTCTCGTGAGCCAGACTCATACCGGAGTGTGATAACATAGGGCCGGTGAAACTGGCCCTATGTTATCACTCAATTCTTAGCCCTCCGAATACTGCATTGTTAAGGACAGGAAACAAGGATGCCATGACGGGGATTTCTCTGGACAGTACTAGAGTGGCTTTCTCCCTCATGGGTGCTAGCGTGCCACTGGACAAAGTGAGAGAATCCTTCCGAACACGAGTAAATTCATTTTACCATACTGATTAAGAGAAACTAGGAAAAGTGTAATAAAAAATCGACATACATTCTAGTTGGGGCTGGTAATGCTGCCTATAGAGAAGGTTGCCCGATGCTGCTCATTCTGAGGCCTGTGTTCGGTTGCATATAACTCTGCCGAACTTTAAAGGCAGCCCAGGCAAAAGAAAAGGCACTTTCTTACTTTTGAGTGCTTAACTTTGAAGTCGGCCTTAATAATGTAGCCTCTGCGTGTAACGCAGAATATTGGAGCAGGGTCGGTGAAGCGGGGAGGGAAGCTGAATCAAAGTAAGCAAGCACAAACTCAGCAGCTTAAAGGTGCAGCCTAGCAAAAAACTGACAAACCAGTCAAGGCAGAAGTACCCAATAGTCTGTTACTTTGATTACTGGCTAGCTGAGTCGGTTTCTGGCAACACTAGCTTTCATGATGCTGCATGGTCACTAGCTGATCTAAGTTTAATTGTTAGGGAGCATTGAACTTTCTGTATTTAAAGAGAGAAAAATTAGAGCTGTAAATTACTCTAACTCATATGATTAACTAAAAATTAATTGTAATTAATCATTTTGAATAGCACTAAGCAATACCAACTCAATTTATTAAATATTTGTGGATGTTTTTCTACACTTTCAAATATTTGTAGAGCCAATGGACTCGGGTTGTCGGCAGATGGGGCTGAACCTGCCACCTTAGAGGCTAAAGACGTGTCTCTACCACATAAGCTAAAAGCCAACCAGTTCTTAGCTAAGACTGCAGAGTAGACTTCACTCTCCCTTGTCAGTGGTCTCAGTGCCCTGGGTTACATATTGATTTGAATGATAACACCGCACACAAAGTGTACAGTGCTCACTTTATTTGCACTCTAAATATGATAAGTAGTATTTTTCATACAAGTACTGTAGTGTAATCTATCATGAAAATTCAATTTATAAATGTAGGTTTTGTTTTTTGTGGGTTTTTTTTTAACATAACTGCATTCAGAAACAAAATATAAAACTCAGTCCTACTTTTTGGTCAGTCAGTTGCTAAGACAACCAAGTTTGTTTACATTGACAGGAGATACTGCTTCCTACTTCTTATTTACAATGTCACCTAAAGGAGAGAATAGGTGTTGGCATGGCTCTTTGTAGCTGGCAATGCAAGACATTTCTATACCAGATACGCTAAAGATTCATATGCCACTTTATGCTTTAGCGAGCACTCCAGAGGTAATTTCCATAGGTAATCTAGATCCCACAAGTTCAGTTCTCACACCTTCACCAAGGGAAAGCATCTCTACCATCTAGAACACACTTAACCAGACCCCTGATAAAAGCTGCTTTCCGAACTCCCCAAAGCTACTGCTGGGAAGGAAACGGTCACTCCCTGTCCTGAACTGAAAAATTAAAGTCTGTTTTATTTTTTTTAAACCAGCCGACAACATATATATATATATTTTGGCTTGGGTTAATCAAAACACTTCCTTTTGATAATTTTTAAATGTTTCGTTTCAATTTCAACCATTGTTATTATTTTTTATTTCTTTTTATGTCTTTCCTTGAGACTATCAAGGCCAGGACGAACCAATTGCTGTTAATGGCAGAAAGCACAATGGACCAGTACTAACAATCTGGCTTGTACTGCCAGAGCTACGGGGAGCAGAGGGACTGTAGCAGCCCCGAGGAGACTACCCATCCTGGGCTGCCAAAAGGGCAGGCGTGTCCAGGAGCAGCAACTGTCAGGACAGCTCCAGACACAAGCAAGGCAGCGCTACCCCCTCAAGGGCAATCTTGTTACTGTGATGCCCTGGGGTAGAGGGCTTGGCCATCCTTCCAACAGACCTGGCCTAACCCACTGCAGCAGTGAGTGGTGCAGAGCAAACTGCTTTCTCCACAAAGGGCTCAAACTTACTCCTCTCCTGGGGCTAACACTGGACTGGCTGAGTCTGGCTTTAGTCTGCTTCCCGTGAGGGTTTAACAGCCCCCCAAAGCACATCTGGCTTTGGGTGAGGCGCCTTTTGTTCTGTACTAATCCAACCAGTGTTCCTGGGAGGGTCAGGTCACCCCCCGGCCTGGCTCCTGCGCTGAGCGAGGGGAAAACGCTGCTTGTTCCCAAGCTGAGGAGCTAGAACGTCACCCGCACGTGGGTGACTCTGGGAATGGCCTAGTGGCAGAGCGAGCTGGGTGCATCTGTCTGCGTGTCCGAAGGGAACCAATGTGGGTTCGTTCCTCACAAGTGCTTTCCCATCGCCTGCAGAAAGCTCCTCCATCCAATTTTTAGCTCAGAACCTCGCTTCCTGTGCTTCCCGCCTCCTGATCTCTGTGAGGCTTTGGGGTTCAACCCCGAACAGGCGGGGGAGGGGCACTGCTTTTCGGGGCGTCTCCATGCTCTGCAGCTCTGGTTCAGAGCCGTACTTGCAGCATGACAAGCCTCCCTAGCATTCATTAGCCTGGTCACTCCTTGCAGGGGGGGCCCCTAGCCTGGTCACTCCTTGCAGGGGGAGGCCCTCTCACCCCCCCAGAGTGGCTAGATCAGATGAGAGGATGGAGTTTCCACAAGTCTCATCTTGCAGACAGCAAAGATCTATTTCACAGCCCTTGCCCTGAAAGGTGAACAAAAGTCCGAGACTCCAGAGACCACCTCCGTGTGCAGTGCGCTGGTACGTTTGCACGACAAAACCGAATGTGGTTTATTTACAGCCAAGAGGGTCAAGCAGCACACCAGCTAAAGAGCTCTCCTGTAGCCATTCTCTGAGCTTGGCAAGTTACTGTGCTTCATTTTCTTGGTCAGGGGTGTGAAGAAATACCTTCTCCCTTTCCCCCCGCCAAGTGCTGCAGCGTGTAAACCGGCCCCCAGCGCTGTTCACTACTCCCCTCGTGGAGGTGGTTTACCTGAAGTGCTGGGAGATCTCCCAGTTCTGCGGCTGTGGCCACACGGCAGTGCTTTGACCTTCTGCGTGTAGACAAAGCTTCTGCTAGACTGTCTGAAATCACCCGTTTCCCACGTGCATTGCTTCGTCACAGCCGGCTGTACACGCAGAGCAAACCAGGCCAGCCAGCTCTCACGATAAGGAACACACGCGCGAGCGGCTCTTCAGGAAGAGGCGACTTACACAATATGGAAGACGCCAACCACATTTCACTCCTAAGTCAAGTCCTGCGGTTAGACTCTCACAAGCCGTCGTGGCTCAGCCAGCTGGCCTCCTCCTTGCAAACGTCAACAAATGTTTTTTCTTTAGCCCTAACCATCCCTTGCCTTTTTCTACCTATGGTTACGCTGCTACGTCTCTCTGAAATCACGTGGGACGATGGGGACAGGCTGGTATCCGGGCTGGGGGCTGCTCCTCTGCTCTGGCAGAAGCACACAGCTTGTCCTTGGAATATCTTATCGCCTTATGGGGTTTTCCTACCGGTTTGAGAAATGTGCAGCCGCTGCTCTTCCTGTCCTCTCCCCGCCCTGCCCTCCTAGGCCAGACATTTCTGATAAGGACGCGAGGGTGAAAAGCCACCCTATTAACGGTGACCTTTTGACAGCTATCGAACTCCGGCAGCTGGGACCTGGCATCCTGTCACATTGCTAGACCCTGGCAACACAACGGCTTCAGTGGATTTTTGATCCTAATGAGGCTGCTGGCTGGTTTTGCAACCCTTTAGCACAGCATGGACCCTGCTCTCATTAAGACAGATGGTTGGCTGCCTCGGCTCTTTCTCCAGTGCCGATTCTCCCCCCCAGCAGAGCGCTCTCCCGAGCTGCTGGACCTGTTGCATTTCCTAAAAAGGTGCGCTCGCCTTGACAAGCCACACAGGCCTGATTAATTGAAGCAGATGTTTAGCCCACAGGGATTTCGGCAGCTCTTGTAAGCGTGAGAGGAAACACTGCGGTAGCGAGTGGCACCAAGGAGGGAGAAGAGCTACTGAAACGGAAGGACACCCGCAACACAAGCACGCATGCGTACAACGTGGCCATGAATGAACGCAGCCAGGGGAAAATCGGGCCCTGGCCCATGGGCTCATGCCTTGGCTTCTAACCCAGACTTGGGCCCCCTGCATCCTCCTCCAGCGCCTCTGCCTCCTGCGTCTATGAGGGAAACTGACCTGTCTCAAATGCTGCTCCTCTGCGCACCCCTAGAGGGTTGGGGGAGGGGTGAGGGAGCATGGAGCACCCCCAGGGATGCCTGCATCCAGGTCAGTTTTCCAGCTGGGCTGCCAAAGGGGAAGGCAGCACCACAGCAGTTCCTGTGCATCACTCGTCTCTCTCTGCCCCACGTTCCTCCACTGGGAGGAAGCAGGGAGAAGACATCTGCCCCCCTCGGCCCCCGCCACCTTTGCGTGGCACTCCCCTGCCAACCAGGAGCAACTATTGGCTCTGCCCGGGGAACGCATGCGGCTGCACGGCGCCCCCCCGACGAGGGATGCGAATGGGTAACAGGTTAGCCTGGTACCTGGGTGATGCTTACTGGGTAACTGTTAACTGTTCCAGCCCTGCCAGGCCCCTGCGCTGGGCTGCCAGCTCACAGCCCCAGTTGCCCTGCACGGGAGCGGAGGAGCAGCTGGGCCAGCATAGCCCCTCACCCGCCCCCTCTTTAACTGGTTAACCAATCAAATGGGATTTTACATTCTTATCCCTGACCATAGTGCCCGTGGGCAGCCGCCCAGATGCTTCACTTCTAAGGCCGGCCCTGCACAGGCTGGAAATTAGAAGGTTTCTGACCCTCACAGGAGCGAGGTTCTTAAATGGCCTCCCCATAGGAGCTGTGGGGGCACACAGGCGAACCAGTCTGAAACGGTAGCTGGCTGTTCATGAAGGGGATTATATGCTGGGGTTGCCTTTGACCGCAGATGTCTGGACTTGATGACCCAGGAGGTCTCTTCCAAGCCTATGTTTCCGATCAGGGGTGTTTGGAGACCAACCAAAGTGTTAACGCTTTGAATAGTAGGTGGAAAAAACACCAGTACATTAAACCGGGGCAGCTGGTGGATCAAGAATAGCACCAGCCGCTGAACTGTAAAAGGTGAAGTAAAGACTACTTGACTAAGAGAACTAGCGCTTCAGGAGAAGGAAGGGCAAAGACCCACGGTTTTTTTTTCATTTCAAAGATGGAAATGGTCCAATAAAAGCCTTTTGCTTCCCCACTCAAATGGAGAAATAGGATAATTCAAACTTGCTCATTCTGCTTAACAAATGTTAGTGTTATTCTCCTCCTCCAATGCGGTATCCATGTTGTGCTTTAAAACATCAAAGAAGGAGCAGAAACTAGATATCACAGGAGTCTTTTAGTTAATGAATCAGGCTAAGAAGGAAAAAAAAAAGGCTATTCTTTCTGAGGACTGATTTTTGGGTTAAATTAGAAAGTACCTGAAAGACTTACTGTTTCTTTTGAGTATTTTAGGCCACATCTTAATTTGCCACACTGGAAATCGACCTTGTGGCATTTGATTTAGTGGGTCTAGC
Source organism: Apalone spinifera (assembly GCA_030068395.1). Lineage (NCBI taxonomy): Eukaryota > Metazoa > Chordata > Testudines > Trionychidae > Apalone > Apalone spinifera. The sequence continues at coordinate 5,590,910 of JANRFK010001234.1, forward strand.
TAAGACCCGCTAAATCAAAAGCTGAGGGTGGCTGCGGTCTGCGCTGGTTCTCCTCGCAAGGAGGAAGGGAAGCCAATGGGTGCATTTGCTCCCATCAGCCTCCCTCTACGAAGACGGCACCAAGCTTGGCTTAAGGTAAGCTGACCTAAGGTACAGTTGTGTACCTTAACCTAAACTTCCAGGTCTAGTGCAGCCTAGGCCTAAGTTTCTAAAGCAGGGTTGAGATTCACAACACTTTAGTCTGGATTACTCTGTGGGCCTTTGTGTATATTAGACCCAGTTGGAACACTCCAGAAGTCAAGTCTATAAAAGATTGTGACCCACCGTGTTTCACCATTAAAATGGGAGTAATTCCTTTACAAGGAGCTTTACTTCATTTTCAATAACTGTGAAATATTGTTGAGTCAATTTCATTATATGAATTTTCCAAAGAACAGCTGTTGCGTGTGAATGTATTAAAAAACCCGCTCGCATCCATCTATTTTAATACAAGGGGAACCAAGTTAGAGTACAGCACAAGTCCTTCTTGCTAAACAATAATGCCTCTGGGTGAACAACCCCCGCCACTTGGCTGAATTAGCACTCCCTCCTGCAAACAGTCCCACGGGTGGGCAGTGCAGGTAGATTCAGGCCCGATGTTGTACTTAGGGTAGAATTGCTTTCTCCTTATTAAAATGATCTGCGGCTCTGAGTCTGTGAGCTGCTTGCAGCGAAGTGATGTTACAGCAGGTGAGGGGAGCAAGTTGAAGAGCTGGGGGGGTGACCCTGACTTCAGAGCTTGGTAGTAGGAACTGGGGGGGCTCTGTGTGGCCTGCTAGTGGATTTCTAAAATGACAAGCAAATTCTTTAGTCAATAAATACTGGCCCCCAGACAGAAAACTGGCAGACAAATGTTGGTTAGTCCAAACTCTTGGTAAGTCCTAGTGCTATGAGTAGTTCCTGAACAAACTGTTCCCTTTGCACATTTACTGCTGGAGGTAAGAATGCCATTGAGTTCTGTGCAGATCCTAGGACTCATTTGGGGTCAAGAGCATTGCGCCTGGTTGGAAACATCTGTAAGATCAGCTCCTATGTTTCTTCGCCGTGAACCTTGCCCATTTGGACAGGTTTAGTGGTGTCTCATGCATACGAGCAGTTTGTTTGTTAATTAACCCTCCCCTTTCTCAGTAGGCAGGACATTCATGGTCCGTTTTGGTCAATTTCACCATCCTAGGATTTTTCAAATGGCAAATTTCATGATCTGAACGATTTTAAATCTGAAATTTCACAGTGTTGCAGTTGTCAGGGTCCTGATCAAAAAAAGTTGTGGGGGGGTGGGTGTTACATGGGTATATATTGTGTGTGTGTGTGTGGGGGGGAACGGTTTGTGGTGTTGCCACCCTTACTTCTGCGCTGCTGCTGGCAGCGGGCTGCCTTCCGATGTGGGCACCCAGCCAACGTTCCAACCCTCGCTCCCAGCTCGGAAGGCAGCACAGAAGTAAGACTGACAATACTGTGACCCTCCAAAAATAACTTTTGGCTCAGGATGTCCCTCCTCCCCTATTTGAAAAACACAGGTCTCTCCTGTGAAATCTGTACAGCCCAGGGTAAAAGCACGCAAACGGCCAGATTTCATGGTTCGTAACGTGTTTTTCATGGCTTTGCTAAGAAGTGAGGTTAGATTCTGGAGCACAAAGCACAGCCAGTGGGAAACCACTGTGGTTGGCCAAGTCTAAGTCGACGCTGGGAGCAGGGAGGGACTGGAAGCGAGAGAGGAGAAAGCCCTCGGAGAGCGTGCAGCATTGCTTGCATCTCAGGGCGGACTATAGATGTGATTGGCCAGGAAACATCTAACTTAGCCAAAGGAATCGGTTCAGACGCCCCGATACAGGTGACAAAGAGGGATGCATGTTAGGAAGGTGGCTGCCTACTGCCCACAAACTAGCAACTCTGCCTGTTTTCCTGGAGCTGTCCCGGGGAAGGCACTGGAGTATGCTACTTGCCGACTGTGAACAGGGTTTGGCACTGTCACCCCCTAAACCCTCTTTCATGCGGGCCGGGTCATCAGCACAAGGGCCTGTGGCACTGCAATTAGCAGGCAAAGGGGGCAGAGGGGTTTGGAGTGAGGCTAAGCATCTCCATTTACATGAGGACTGTACTGAAAACCAGAGGCTCCTATCTGTACCCACACTCCGCTCGCTCTTACCCTGCATTTTCACCAGGATGGAAGCAGGCATGCGAGGGGCACCAGAGTTCCCTTTGCCCAGTGCATGGAATGATCCTTGCACTGAATCAGACCCAGATCCACGTGCAGCCTCCTCTTGTGAGGCGGAGGAGGCTGCAAACTGGCTCTGATCTGCACAAGGTCTCACAAAACCAACAGACGGCTCCTCCCATGGCTCTTGGGGTTAAACACCCAACTCTCTCTATGTTGTGCTAATCCCACTGGGTGCACCTAAATGAAGAGAGATTAAAAAGACTGGGACTTTTAGAAAAGAGGAGATTAAGAGGAGAGCTATGATAATGGTCTATAAAATCATGACTGGTGTGGAGAAAGTGAATAAGGAAAAGTTATTTACTTGTTCCCCTAACACAAGAACTAAGAGTTACCAAATGAAATGAATAGGTAGCAGGCTTAAAACAAACAAAAGGAAGTTTTTCTTTGTTCAGCCCACAGTCAACCTGTGGAACTCCTTGCCAGAGGAGGTTGAGAAGACCAGGACTTTAACAGGATTCAAAAAAGAACCAGATAAATTCTTGGAGGTTAGGTCTATCAATACTTATTAGCCAGGATGGGTAGGAACGGTGTCTCTGTTTGTTAGAGGCTGGAAATGGTGACAGGAGAGAGATCACGTGATGATTCCCTGCTTCTGTTCATGCCCTTTGGGGTTCCTAGCATTGGCCACTGTCAGCAGAGAGGACACTGGGCTAGATGGACCTTTGTTCTGACACAGTCTGGCCGTTCTGATGTTCTTAAGCCAAACATCATGGAAGGACATAGTGACCCCGCTGTGGCGCTTTGAGGGGTCGACCACTTCCAGTAGAACATTGCATGCTTGCCCGGATTAGAGAAGCAACAAACTAGTGCAAACTGCAACCAGCCATTCTTGGAAAAATGGATCATGCTGGGGAAGTCCTGAGAACAGAGGAAGCGATCTGCCTGGCAGAGGAACCCTTTGATGACTACTGAAGCCCAGTATGAATGAATACATGACAAGGGGAATGCCCATAAATATGAGATCTGATTTTTAAATAGTCCCCAAAAGGCATATGTCTGTCTATTTTCTTGACAAAATATTGAGCTTCTGCCCCTGCCACACGACAGCTTTATAAAAAAGCTCTTCTGAATATTTTCGGAAAGAATGAGAAATGTGTATTCTGCCCCTGCCCCGAGTTCCCTCATCCTCAGCAAACACCAGCAGCAGCAACCAATGAATTATTTGTGCTAAAACTCTCTGAATAACCATCTTTCCAAACTCCTGGACTGAGAACAAACCAGCCAAATTCAAGCCAAGAAGTTACACCCAACTGAAAATGAAACCATAGGATGGAAACACGGGTGCAACTTCACGTAGGCACTGCTCTTGATAAAGACGCCTACACTGGTGTGTACCCTAGCAGAGTGACTCGGCATTGCTCAGGTCCCTGGGGAGAGGCTCAGGGCAGGGTGCTGAGGGGGTATGCAGGAGTCAGGGCAGGTGCTTGGTGATGTGGGAGGTGCGATGCAGAAGTCGGAGTTAGGGGGTGAGGAAGGGCTCAGGGCAGGGGGTGCAGGAGTCACAGCAGGGGGTTGGGGGCTAAGGGAGGAAGTGGGGATGCTGGAATCAGGGCAGGGGGTTGGGAGGTGTGGGGGGCTCGGGATGGGATTGGGGTGGCAACTGGCTTCTCCTCAGGGCTGGTCCAGGCTGGTGGGTTTGATGCTCGCTAGATGGCAACTGCTCCCTGGGGTAGGCTGTGGTTGCAGGGGCCATCCTGCCAGCCAGCCGCTGTTCCTGGGAGCTGGAGCATTTTCTGACCCCCCTCTGGTCACTCTAGGGTATGCCTGTCCCCTGTCCTTGCAGCCCCGCTGTGGTCACTCTGGGGTATAACTGTCCCTGTTCTCACAGCCCTCCCTTTCCGTTGAATGGGAAACAATTGCATTCCACTCACATCCCATTGTCCTGGCACAATCAACCCTTCATGTTGCTTTATGTTACGAAGAGGAAGCTGCATTTCAAATTTAGTAGCCCAAGCTCTTCCTGTTCAGGAGGAGTTCTTGAACTAACAGACTCCCAGATGGACACACTTTTTAAAATATATAGTGGATATGCAAATACAATGGGTTTGAAATACGCTGTGTACATTTGCTACTGGCTTTCAGATTTCAACCACCTGGATTCAACTCTAAACTTAGTTAGAAATGACAACAAATGCGGTTCTTCCTTGACCTTGCTAAGTTTTGTGTGTGTGTTTTCCGAGGAGACATCAAAGCCAACATCTGACAGATCATTACACTAAAGTTACAGCAAAGCGTTATATTCATGTTGATGCTGTGGCATGGAGAAGTAGCCAAACCGTAGTCCTAAATATTTGTAAAGGCTAGTTTTGACCTTACGTAGAAGCAAAGGTTAGTGGCTACCAATCCGCTACGTATATAAAAGTAAATGCCATTTGCATGTTGTGCAGCTATTGTATTATTAAAACCCACGAATATGAAAATTTGCAAGTAAACAGATGCAATTTGAAACAAAATTAAACCCCATTTAGTGTTTCATCACAAACTGGACTTGTTCACTTCTTTGGACAACATACTTGGAGACACATACTATAAAGTGTTCTGTAATAAACTGTTTTTAAAAGATTAACCATCGATAAATGCTATAAGCATGTTACTGAGCAGTACAAGTTATAGATAGCTAAAAGCACCTCAATTTTAATCTGTTGGACTTTTACCTATTAACCATTAGGTATCTAACCCTACACTCTTTATAAGGTTATATATACTCTGACTAAAAAGTGTGACTATTATCCGGATAGTTAATCATTGTAGCATATCTGGTAAATGTACTGAAGTCTTGTTGCAACCCTGAAATAAATCCGTTGCTATCTGTGAGCAGCGCAGTGACACTGTCATTTGAGAGAATTATGGGGTTTCTGAATTAGCGAGCTTCTGCTTGAGTGAACTAGTAAGTGATTTTGTGCAGCAGGGAAGAAGTGATGATAAACACCATTTGAACCACATTTGAAAGTAAGTTGTGTAACTTCAGGGCTGAATTACCAGACTCTTGCAGTGAATACTAAAGGAGACCATCTCCGGTTCTTTGCTTTAAACCCTACAGCCATTTTCTGCTATCGTCGGCCAGTAGGGACAATATCAAAATTTCCTCTCCTGACTCTCAGGGGTTGGGCAAATCCGCATCCACACCAAAACTTCACTTCCAGCTCCTGGCTTTTACAAAGCTCTCCTGGGTGAAATGAAGGTAATATTCCTCTACCTCACTGGAACGCTGCGGGTTAGCAGCTGTACTGCAGGGAAATGTCACACAGGACAGAGGAGGACTGATCTTGGTGGGGTGTCTGCTTGTGAGTAACTTTACTGACGGGAGCATCCCAAGGAAGTTAATAAAACTCCCCCATCAAAGAAGTTGCTCACATGCAAAAGGCTTGGTAGGGTCAGCCCACTTAAACGGTTATGTATTAAAGATCCTGACTCTATGGGCTGTCTCAGCAGCAGGGCAGAAATGCAAAAAGCACCTGTACGAGAGACTGGGCAAGGAGGCTCGACCCTTTTCACTGCAGCCTGGCTGAAATGCATCGTGCCCTTGTGTTGAAGGGCGGATGGCATGGAAGTGCTTTGCCTTCCCTCCCCCAGCAGGCGCCAAGCACTTGAAGGGAGAGCAAGGAGAATCTCTCCAGTGGTCTCTAGGCCTCCCCACCGGTCCCAGGACCAAGCTGCTTGGTTTGAATGCGGAGAAGAGCCCTGCCTTCAGAGGCAGGGGAATAGACTGAAACTAGGTGCCCAAAGCAGGAAAGACTGAGACTGGAGGGCTAGGGATGATTCTGACCAGCCTCTGGCGATTTTGGGATGACCCCAACTTCAGGCAGCGGTCCCGGGACTAGCAGCAGCCAAGTGGAGTTCCTGATTGGGAATCTGAAAGTGTAACTGTTTACATGGTTACACACGGCCTCTCCCCCCAGTGCTGACTCTGAATCAGAAGCAGCAGTGCAGGGGAGAGGGGCAGGCGGGAGCCGGTAGGCACGGGGAGCCAGGTTTTAAGTGTAAACTGTTACATTTTCACATCCCTAATCAGGAACTCCACTTGGCTGCTGCTCGTCCCAGGAGAGCTATGCAGAAAAGGATGGGGGCTGGGCAGGATGCTGCCTGGAGCTGAGTGAGAGCCCCGGCTCAGGTCCTTAAAGGGTTTAAGATGGTGCATCTCACCCTTCAATCACCTGGCCGCCGGTTGCACAGCAAGGGCACTGTCAAATCCAGGGAGCTGTGGGCTGGGGGACTGGGACGGACAAGAGGCTGGGGTCTGCATAACACAGGCATCGGCCCTCTTCTGTTTGCAGCCGTTACCAGTTAATAGGGATGGGTCTGACCAGCAATGTCTGGGCCTGGGAGCATTCTCAGAATGGCTTCCATTATAAACTTTGTGGCTGGACTTTACTTCCCCAGCATTCAGGGATGGTTTGGCTCATGTCAGGCCTGTCTCTGCTAGCAGGCACGGTTAAAAACACGCACTCTCTCCCTGCCATATGGCTTACCATGTAACACTAACCTCTGCCCCCTCCCCCGCCCACCCCTTCTACTACTATCAAATCGCGAGGAAAAGAGCTCAGCCACTGATAGACTGCGAGAGCTGTAAAAATACTTCGCAGAAGGATGTCAGAATGTTTCTCTTTCAATCGGATCTGTACTCCTCCAATAGGAAGGCGGCTTTAACGCAGACAAGTCCTTATTAGCAAACGGAGCATGTTTGGGGGAACTAGTATAAACGGGAGAGATTTCTGCTAAACTACGGTTGTAAACCTTCAATCTTTTTCAGTGGACTGAAACAATTAGAAAGCATATTGTAGCATTTTCCCCCGACATTTGAAATACTTGTTTAGGAAACCCCCCACCCCCAATGCTATCTGAGACAAATGATTTATCATTCCCAAACTGGGGGGGGCGTGAAGAAATTCCAGGGGGGGGGGCACGAGGCAAAACCCAGTCCCCCCCATCAAGTTTTGCTGCCCCGGGTCAGTTCCTTTTTTTTGCTCAACAAGTTTTGCTGTTGGAGGGGAGGGGTGTTTCAAAAATCAAAATGGGGGCGTGATAACAAAAAGTTTGGGAACCACTGCACTAGAGGTATGAATCACATACCTATGTTTTTGCCATTATAACATTTACTAACGTATTACCGAAGCTCATGTGTAAAACTGCAGCCCAGTAAGTTAGACTCCATTCTTGCTGTGCGGGTGAAGTAATAATCACACCTCAAAAGCTAGACGCTCTCCACAATCTGCAGGTTTCACATTTCAGCCGCTACAAGGGATCTCTCCGGCCTCTAAAACACACCTGCACCGGAGCAGCCCTGCATTCTCCATCCTCCACCATTTGTCAATCAAGATTGCATGTGTTTATCAAAGATCAGCGCTGGGAATGTTTTGTGGGGAGTTCTAGGGAGGGTGTTCTATAGGCGGTGAGACTAGATAATCACAAGGGTCCCTGCTGACCTTAGCATCCAGACCCCTCAATGGGGGTCGGATGTTTTTAACGGACAGGCGCATATGCAAGGAAGGAAAGTTGACCGGCAGGCCTATGAAGTTGGGATCAGCCCAGGCCCACCGGAGGCAGGTCAGAATCGGCCCTAGCCCTGCCACAGCCTCCTCCCCCACCTGTCCCCGGCAGGACAGCGGTTTCCCCTTCTGCCCCCGCTGCAAATGGACCGCAGAGCCTCCCCCACGGCGCCGCTGGTGGCACCGCGACTGGCCAGTCCCCTGCCTGGCGCGGCGCCGTAGCTGAGTCAGCCCGGGGAAAGAGGCACCGGCCCTGCGCCGTGCACCTGGCCAAGCGAGCCGCTGGAGGCAGGTGCCACCCGTAGGTCAGCAGAAGGGCACCTGGCCTCCGCAGCTGCGGCGCCGGGCCCGGGCCGGGGGGGTCCGAGCGGCGGCAGG
>JANRFK010001234.1:5628409-5684586 GCA_030068395.1 Apalone spinifera
GTGAGTGGGGTTGGGCTGGGGCAGCATGGTAGTAGTCAGAGGGTTTGTCCCCCCTGCCCTGAATGCTCCTGTAGCTCCAAACCTGGTTATTTCTAACAAACTGAGGCCAAGTAATCAGGGATCGGGGTAGAACAGTGAGTGTATGTAAACTCCTGATGTGTCCCCTTTGCAAGGTGCAGTTTTCTTCATAGGCCACTGAGATGTTTTTCAGCTGCAGAACTCATCAGGTTGAGTGTTTTTGTTTTGGTTTGGTTTGTGGTTTTTTTGGGGGAAAGGGGGCAGCTGCTGGTGGCAGGAGGCAGTAAGAGCCATTAGCAGTCCAAGCAGGAGACCCCCATAAGCCACGGGACTCCTTGGCCAAGCAAGTGAAACATCAGTCGCCCTATGTATCAGGGGTCTCTTCGTAAATGGCACGAGAGAGGTGAATAAGTGATAGTAATGGTTGATCTGTTCCAGCCAGCATACAAATGGCTTATAACAATCAAGAACCCCGTTGACTGATGCACTTATGAGGATGTAGAATGCAGCATTTGTGTTTGTAACATGCTTATAACCGCTCTTAATCCTTATTAGCCACATATATTGAAGCTACTTTATAGAGTGTGGCCCCAAATCTCCTACATGCAAAATGTGTCCTGTTTTAGGCTTTCAAAAAGTGAACAAACCAACCCCCAAACTTCTCTAGGTGACAGGTGGCTTTTAACATCTGAGAGTAAATAGCAAATGATTTGTATGGGTAGCATGTAAGTTGGTAAATAATGTGCAGTTTTAAACAAAATACTTATCAGTGAATGGTTGAATTACTACTTGTTAGCCTAAAAGGCATGCCTCAGATGTCACAGCTGTTCCACTCTCCTCTATGTGGTCCTTATTCCATCTTGCAATGGATTCATTTAAACAGCTGTTTTAAAAAAAAATCTCACTGAAAAGAGAGCGAGAGAGAGAAAATGAAAATACTGCACCTGAAATAAGTTGATGGCCCAAACTGGGGGAGGTCTGGTAACTCTGGAATTAAATCAATCAGAAAGGGCTCTCAGGTAATTCTGAGCGAATGTGATTCCCAGTGGGTGTTCCATGCACACACTTGAGGGTTGATAGGTTTGCTATGTTGTTAGCAAACATCATGGTCTCTTTCCCCCTCCCTCCCTTTGTGATATATCTTCCCCTAAAGGTGAACTGTGAAGGATTTAAAAAAGACTTGGGCTTATCTTCTCCTTTAGTCCTTTAAGACGTATAAAGAGTGTCCAAAAGTTTTTTTTAATTTGTTTTTCAGCTTTAGGCTGAAAAGTTCCATTGGTATAATGGGGTGTGATTTGTGTGTTTGATTTTTTTTTTTTAATGCAAAATAGTTATTCCAGTAAAATCTATAGGGTGTTGTATGGGCGGAAGGGTGATTTATATCAGTGCAACTTATTCCTCATCCTGAAACGGAATGAGTAAGACCAAGATTAGCATTCTGATACTGGTGTAATTATGTCCCACCTGGATTTTCATCACTGCATCTTGTAACAAGCCCAGCAGTTTTCTAACATTCATTACACCTATTGGAGTTAGTTACACAGCGGTTAGCAAAACTAGGGATGTAAAGGGATGGACTAGTTACTGGGTGATGGTTACACTTCTGTCAGGCTACAGAATCCCCTGCCTGTGGTGAGGTGTGGCCTGGGCCGAGCAGCCGGCGGCACAGCTGGGCAGGAGCAATCCCTGTCCATGGAATCCTGGTTAAATGTCATGTTTAACTGGTTAACTTTTTTAAAATGGGATTTTACATCCCTAAGCAAAAGCAGAGTTTAAAATGTCTGGCTAGCCATGTGGTACGAGAGAAAGAAACTAGCAAGGAGAGAAGTTCATAATATTTCCCCTTGCGTGGGTCTGGTGCCATTCACTGTTTGAAGAGGTACAATTTTCAGTTTGATGGAGGGGGCTTTAAACTTGCAATTCAGGGAGACATTAATGGGAGGTGTGGGGCATCGGTGCTGAATCTCTGTTTTCCAGGTGCATGTAGCGATATGTGGGGAAGCCGCTTGTGTCATGGGGAAGCGGTGATCCCTGTGGGGTGAGTCTGTGAACACCACTGAGTCTAATAATTTGTCATTGGATGCTCAGGGATTAGAGCATTGGCCTTGTGAACCAGGGATTGTGAGTTCAAATCCCACTGGAGCCTAAGGGACAGGTTCTGGTCGTGAGTTTTTAATGGGTAGCAGGTCTAAAACAAACAAAAGAATGTTTTTCTTTACGTAGCACACAGTCAACCTGTGGAACTCCTTGCCGGAGGATGCTGTGAAAGCCAGGACTTTTATCAGGGTTCAAAAAAGAGCTAGATAAATTCATGGAAGATGGGTCTATGGAATGGCTGTTAGCTAGGATGAGCAGAAATGGTGTCCCTAGCCTAGAAGCTGGGAAATGGTGACATGAGAGAGATTTCCTGTGTGTTCATTCCCTCTGGGGTATTGGCCACAGTCGGCAGACAGGATACTGGTCAAGATGGACCTTTGGTCTGACCCAGTATGGCCGTTCCTATGTTTATATGCTGCTACGGTCCTATGAAAACTGGAGCCTTCGTCCCCTGTAGTCATCTGTCCCTTCGTCTTTACTCTGACAGCCCTCCCACTGGCTTCGGTGGCAGTTGCACTCGAGTAAGAAGCTACCAACCTGAGCCCTCACTGCCTGTCTAAGCAGAGCGCGGGGTCGGTTGGGAATGGCAGGTTGAATTAAAATGCCACGTAAAAATTCAGTCACTGTGCTTGGTCTGACAACAGCACTTGGCTGTCTCGGGTCAGAGCTCCCTGGTGCGAGGTGTCGTGCTCACGTAGTATGGGCCAGCCCCTGCCCTGAAGAGCTCATGGAAAATCATGGGAGGGAAGGAGCCGAGAGGGGAAATGTCTTGCCCAAGGTCTCACCTCAGGTCTATGGCGGAGAGAAGCATCACCTCTGTCTCTTGAAGCCTGAAGTCAGTCAAACCAGCTGTCATCCAGGCCCAGAGAAGAGCAACAAAAATGATGAAAGTTCTAGAAAACATGAGCTGTGAGGCAAGGCTGAAGGAACTGGGCTTGTTTAGTTTGGAAAAGAGAAGACTGAGAGGGGACGTGATAGTGGTTTTCAGGTATCTAAAAGGGTGTCACCGGGGGCGGGAATTGTTCTCCTTGGTCTCGGAGGATAGGACAAGAAGCTTACAGCAAGGGAGGTTGAGGTTGGAAATCAGAAAAAACTTCCTAACTGCCAAGGTGGTTAAACACTGGAATAAATTGCCTGGGGAGGTTGTGGAATCTCCATCACTGGGGATATTTAAGAGCAGATTAGACCGACACCTGCCGGGGTGATCTAGATGGTGCTTAGTCCTGCCATGAGGGTAGGGGACTGGACTTGATGCCCTCTCAAGGTCCCTTCCAGTTCTAGTCTCTGATTCTCTCTCCTGACTGTTGCGGGAGCAAGGAAATGTTATCATCCTAGCCAGGTTACTCAGGGGGCTCAGCATGTGTGGGATTGTGCCCTAGGCGTGGAACTAACAATGCAGTAAGGCCGCAAGCAATAGCTTTACAGCAGCACTGCCTTGGGATAGATTGGGTGAGAAATACTAGGTGGGAAAGGCTCCCTGAGAGGGGACTGGCTTTATATTTGACTCTTTGGGGGTAGATCCATGACCTGTCGGTTGGAATGTGATTGCTGCCGTATTAACAATTCAGGAGAGACGGGTGTTCTGCCCAGCTACAATTACAGGTTCCCTTGGCTTTATTTTCCTGAATCGGAGTCCTATTAGACGTTTAAACCAAGATTTTGAGAAGCGACTAACAATTCTGGCTGCTTTCAATTTTAGAGACCCTATTGGAAGGGCCTTGAGAGGAGCTGGTCTGTTGAGAAAATTCTGAGTGCTCCCCTTTAATATGATACATGGAGATATACCTATCTCAGGGAACCGGAAGGGACCTTGAGAGTCATTGAGTCCAGTCCCCTGCCCTTAAGGCAGGGCCAAGTACTGTCCCTGACAGATTTTCCCCAATCGGCCCCCTCAAGGATTGAACTCCCAACCCTGGGTTTAGCAGGCTACTCCTCAAACCACTGAGCTATCCCTCCCCCCAAATCAGGTCAACTGAAGGTGCCTTAAAGTAGGCATGCAAGATCTATAGTGACTTGGCTTTGTAGGGCCACAGGTTACTCATGGGTCTTGTAATGGGCAGGATTGTGTGTCTAAGATGATGCTTTAGGTCCTGCTGTTGCTTAGCAGTGAACCTCACATGCTGTACGCCAAGAGTCTAAATTCTTTCATTCTCCCAGTTACCCTGCCTTAGTGTTTGTTGTTGGCAGATTTACTCACTCAATCACCATTTATTTTAGAGAGAGTGTGCGTCTGTCGGTGCTGAAGAACTCCTCCTAAACAGTAAGAGCTGGGGCCACCAAATTTGGTAGGCAGCTTCCTCTTCCCCTGACTTAAAGCAGGGTCAGGGTTTGGTTGTGCCAGGACAATGGGATGTGCGTGGAATGGGATTGTTTCTCATCAAATGGAAAGGGAGGGCTGTAAGACCAGGGACAGTTATACTCAAGAATGACTACAGGGGGGCAGTAAGCGCCCCAGGGCTGGCCCAGGGGAGAAGTTGGCAGGGATGTGAAAGGTTAACCCGTAAGCATCATCCGTAACTTTAATGGGTGATGCTTACCGGTTCCGGTTAACCAATGGGGGCTGGAGCAGCTCCCCGTGGGGTCTGTCGCAGGCAGAAGCACTCCAGCCCGGCCGGAGCAGCCTTTGTCTGCGGCAGGCCCGGTTAACCAATTACACAGAATTTTACATCCCTAGTACCGGAAAACTGGCCTGTGCGGCTACCCCCCCAGCCCGGGCCAGACCTGGGTAGAAGCCAGCGGGCAGGCTGCTTGGTCCCCACTGCCCCAGGCAATGTCTGGTAAGTCTCCTAGAAACTACACACTTTTTTTTTTATTTTTTTATTTTTTTGTTTAAAGGCACCAGTGAGGGGATGGTTCTGTCCCCGTGTCTCGAGCGTCGCCCGTGTCTGTAGGGGATCAAGGAGCCACGCCAGCAACTTGCGTGGCCTGCAGGGCGCTGGGTTGTGTTCGCCAGTGAGCTGGAGGCAGGCGGGGCGGTGAGGAGCCGGAATCTGCTGTGCAGATCCACCCACCTCTTCCTCCGCCCCAGCCCAGAGGGAGGCGGGGGGAGGAGGACGCAGGCAGAAGCTACCAGGGGCTTCCCACCAGCCGAGAAGCAGCCCTGGCAAGTGAGCCACGGCCTGCGTTGCTCTGGCTGTGGGTGTGGTGGTTTAGAGTAGCTCCATGTGCTCGGAGCAGCCTCCTGCTTCCACCGGCCACTGCGTCTCTCTCTTGCGCGCCACTGGAGCGTGCTCGTTCAGGAGAGGCATGCCTGGGGAGGGTGCGGTCTGTTCCCAGGGCGACTGGCATATGCACACACAGCCACCTGCAAAGCAGCAACCCTGTCCTCTGTGCCACCCGCTGGCTGGCAGACGAGCCCCTCCTCCCCCCTGACCATTCGTGCCCAGCCGAGACCGCGCTCCGAGGACACAGCGCTGAGGAAGGGGGGGAGCCGTCTCTTCTTGGAACAGGTGTAACTCGTCAGTTCCCCCCCCCCCCCCCACTCCTTCCTCCTCGGGCTCTCGGATGCTATTATGGCAGGCTTCAAGTAAGGAAAAAAATTGTTTCTCTAGCCCTTCCCCTGCAATTATCCTGGATCAGTGACGGGGCACAGCAAGCCAGGCAGAAAACACGGCGAGGCATGTACATGTAATAGGTGATGTGATAACTAGCTGGGTACTACGTTGTGCATTTCTAGGGCATGCCGTGCATCTGACAGATCTCCTGTTTCTAACACCAATGCTCTAGATGTGACGCTCTTGCTAAGTAAAGTGGGAAATAGACCCGTGATTGTGCCTATTGACTCTTTAAACAGTGGCATGCCACGGTGCATAAGGATAGCCAGCGATGGGCAAGGAGTCACCTGGGGTTGGAGTCTTCAAAGGCACTGAAATGGATTGTGTCCATGCAAGCAGGGCCGGACTAAAGGGTGGGCTAGCTGGGTAGCTGCCCAGGGCGCCAACCTACGGGGGGGCACCCGGCTCCCGGGGGGCTGCAGCGGCTGCCTGGGGCGGGGGCTGTGTTAACCCCCGCAGCACCGGCCAGCAGCACCCTTCCCCCCTGCGGCCGCAGGGCCCTGCATGGTCAAGTGCAGCCCGTCCGCGTTGGCTGGGCCGACTGGGCAGCGCATGCGATGTGCGTCCGCTCACGCGCCCTGGGGGCGGGCCCGCACATATGTCGTGCGCCCGGAGGGGGGGCCGTGTGCCCCAGGGGTGGTGCCTGGGGCCCAGAGCACCAAAATGGCTCGGGCCGGCCCTGCATGCAAGCTCATGATACCATCTACGTGTTGTGTTAATCTCTAAGGTGCTGCTGGACTATTCGTTGTTTTTTTAAGTTTTTCCAGTTACAGACTAACTCAGCTCCCCCTCTGTCGCTCTTGATCGGTCAGTGAAATTCCCCACTGACATCAATAGGAGCAGTGTTAGAAATACACGTGAGTTAGGAGAGGGTTGCTTGTGGGTTTCCGATGCACCTTGCACCTACCCAGAGCAATCGGAGCCCTTTGAAGACTCTGGGGTAACCTATTTTTGTTTTAATTGCAGGCCTAGCAGTTTTCAGCTGTGTGGGTGCCAGCTGGAACGGGACTGCTGACTATGGCGCAAAGGGGTTCCTATGCAGCTCCCCGGAGAACTGTACAGGTAATGCTGGGTTATGACAAGATGCCGATTGGTTAAAAACATACCGCTGAGTTGAAGGGGTACAGTCGGGATAGGTCTTGGCGGTGCTTTCTGGCCAGGTGTTGCGAAGAGTCAGGGCCAGTGTCCATCATGGACTGATTTCTGGGGTAGACAGGCCCCCAACAGCTATTACTGCGTCTGCAGCTGGATTTTAATAACGTTGTCTTTGTGATCGGGAAAGGAAAGGTGATGTGAACGAGCCACTTGTTGTCTGCCTTGGGGACGTTGCAGCTCTGCATACGGCTCCTGAAATACAGCTGGCGACGCGGCAAATGGTCTGGATTCCATTGTACAAACCATTTCTCCCAGCCCCCCACTCCCCCCCTGGAGAACTAATTGTCCTGTCTCTGATAGCCTGGTCCATATGTCATGCTGCTAGACTCCCTTGTGATCAGGCTGTTTTGTTGCTGCATTGTGGGAGGGAGAGCTCAAAACCACGTCCCTGAGCTGTCGCGAGGTGGTGGTTACGGAATGTGCCACTGGGGTTTCAGGCCTTCTCCGAGCGTTGAGCAGTACATGTTGAATCTCTCTAGTCCAGCACTCTCTGGTCTGGAAACAGCCGTCGTCCAGCATGATTTTAGTGAGCCGGATGTCGACTTATCATGGGTGTGGCCCAGTTTACCACAGTCCCATAAAGTTTGTTACAGCCACCTGTCCTGGCTCTGCATGTTCTGGGCTGTTATTTAACTTTAATTGACCCTAACTGTCCTCTAAGCAGTGGAAGTGTCGGCAATGCTGCAAGACAATATTGACCTCCTGTGGTCTGGCAAACTCTCTGGTTCGGAACCAGTTGGGCTCCGTGGGTGCCGGACAAGAGAGGTTCAAGCAGTAGCTGCATTTCGGCTTTGCTCATGTGGATGCAACTCGTATTATCCAGGAAGGGAATCTGTGCCCCGATCTGGTTAACCATGACTGCAGTGTGATGACAGGACACTTTCTTATGCTTTCTGCATATCATTCATCCCAGTTTTTTAGCCTTCTGATAGGCACATGTGGGCCCTATTGACTCCAATGTGATTTATGCACCCAGCCAGGATGGTCTTGAAGTATCAGAACTGCCGTTGCTCAAACACGGGTCTCTTGCTTCCCTAATGTGCATGCGCATCTCTTGTGAGCATGTGGTTAGTAGCATTGTGCTTCGAAAAGAGCAGGAGGATAGAGGGAAACTCCTGTGGGGAACTGTCACCGCTCTCCAACACTAGCCTGACTCCCTTAAACTTTATAGAGGTTGAACCTCTCTAGTTCGGCACTCTTGGGACCCGATCGATTCTGAACTAGAGAATTTTCCGGACCATAGGAGGTCAATGTTGTCTAGCAGCATTATCAGCACAGCCACTGCTTGCTGGGCTCTTAGAGACATTTAGGGATAAATTAGAGCTAAATAACAGCCCAGAACACTGAGAGCCAGGACTGGGGGCTGTAAACAAACTTTATGGGACCGCAGGAAACTTGGCCACACCAATGACAAGTGGACGTCTGGGAGGGAGGGAGGGAGAGATTTGTGTATGTGAAAAAAAATTTAAGCCAGGCAAAATCAAGCATAGGAATTCATTTTATTTTGGTGTCTTCTTGCCACCCTGTCAAAAGCTACTTTTCTCCCCGGATGAAGTCAAACTGGTACAGCTTGATAATAGGGCATCACTTTTTTTCTTTAGGGTCAGTTTTGTGCCCTTGCTCCCCACCTGTTTGGAACAAAGCGCCCGCATGAAATCACCCAAGATCTCCCCTGTGCAGCCGTGGTGCTGTTTGAAGATCTTGTTCACTTTGCTTTGCCTGGTACAGAGATGCCGGATTAGAAGGGGGCGTCACTGACTCCCCTCCTGGCTGATGGCAGGAAATGGGATGCTTACAGGCCACGCTTCTGTGGCAGCAAGAGGACAGAGTCTCAGCCACTAGCACAAACAGCATAGTTGCAGCAAAAATTAGGTTTATACTGAAACGAAACTATAAACAGCAGCAGTAATATTTAAACCCCCATTTGTATTTTGCACAAATATAGAGATGGGGTTTTCAAAAGCACTCTGCTTCAGCCTAACTCTGCTGTTGTCATAGTCTAGGGGAGTGTGATGGGGTGCACCGGCCCCGCACTGGTATGGAGAGGATTAATCCTGCTCTTTGGACTGAGGAGGCCACGCCTCTGAAGGCCCTACTGGGCATGCTCCAATGGGGCAGCAGCTATAAAAGGCGGTAACCCAGCTCAGTTAGGGCGGATGGTCGGACCTGTGATGGAGGCTCCTGCTGAAGAACCGCTGACACCATGTCAGGGAAGCTCTGCCAGCCCATGGGGCCTAGCGTCCAGAAAGGCCTGGAGCATCTGCTTTGTGGAGTCCCATGACCCCAGCAGCCTCAGGATACAGGTTAGGGAGTAACCCGGAGAAGGCGAGTGAGTGGCACCTCCCGCACGATTCAGTCAGCGTGTTATGGTTGAGTTCCCTGCTGACCTGGTAGTGGGCCACCCCCTGCCATTAAGACCCTAGGGTGGGGCCTAAAGGGTGGGTGAATGGTGAGTGACTCTGGCCACCAGGCCTCGCTGCTCTGAAGTCAAGGGCCGCTGCAGCTGATCCTGGCATTGGGCCCCGCGGCCCTAAAGGCAGAGACCAGAGTCAGACTTTGGCCAATGAGCCATGGCATCTCAGATGTGAGAGTGGGACCATGGGGAACATAAATATCCGCCCTCCACTCTGGATGGGGCAGGACACACCAAACTCGTGACGGGGAGTTGACTTCAATGAGAGCAGAATCAGCTCAGGAATACGTGCTTCTGAAAATCCCTCCAGTTGCAGCATTACACTGTGAAGCGAGAGATCCTAATGCCGCATGCACACATCCCGTTGTGAATGGGCCACGCTTATCTTCACTGGGGACATGTAGGAAGGATTTAGAGTGGCCTTTAACGAAGTCCTACTCACTGAGAGCAGCGCTGTGTTGGAGAGGTAAGTTAGATTCATGGCAGCCGTAAAACCGGTGAATGGCCGTGCCAGGAAACTCTGACGGTACGGAATGCATTGATAATGGGAGGCTTAATGAGCTGGGGAAACGCGCTGCGTTGCCTGTCATGGAATGATTTTAGGAACTGATTTCCAGCTGCTTTGCCATGCCCACGCTAGAATGTTTTCCCTTGGCAGCAGGGCCGGCCTTAGGCCGATTCCCTAAAGGGGCCCTGCACCCAGGGAAACGATGCATGCACCGGGAGCACGCCACTTGCACGAGCCCCCCGGGCGCACAGCACATGCGTCGTGACATGCAGGATGCACGGCGCATGCATCGTGCCTCCGGTGCGCCTCGCATGTGTCGTACCGCCTGGGGCCCCGCTCACGTGCGGCCCCGCACTTGGAATCAGGCCCCGCGCTCCATAGAGCCAGCCCTGCCTGGCAGTGTGGGGTTCCCACTTCAGACACCTGTTTTGCCACTTCATCGCAAGACCAGGTACTTTTCCTCTCTTTCTGGGTTTCCTAGACAGGTGGCTGCTGTTTTGTAGGCTGGTAATACAACTTAAAATGAGAGCAGCTTCAATCGGCTGCTTTTGACAAGACAAACTTGCTTCTTTATACACCCACGTGGTTTGAAATACCCCCGTCGGCCTGTCCTGATGTCATTGGGAGCTATGATCTTGTGGTGGTGATGTATTTGAGACCTACTGTCAAATGCAAGTTTGTGTGAGAGAATTCTGAATTTCAAGACCCTAAATTCAAAGACCCTGCCTGCTGACATCACGTTGAACATTCTGAGATATGAGTGCTTATTACCACCACCTCCTGATTCATTAGGCAGGTGAGAGCGAAACCACTTTAATTAAATTTCAGTCATTTTTAATGAAAACTTCCCTAATATTTTGTCCTGGAACATAATTAGCTAGGGGGTACACATGTGTTGTCTGTGTCTTTATTCTTAGGGGAAAGACAGAGGTGTCTTAGCACTCAGTTAGACAGAAGACGTATTTTTGTACTAGAACATAGTCACTTAACAGTCTTCCATATTCACTCATGAAAATTGTTTTCTCCTATACGGAACAGCTAGAGACACAAACATGAAAACCAAACACTATGCAGGAGAGCCACGAAGAAGAAATGAAGCCTAAGGTTATTGCGGGTGCAGTGAATACAGAAGTCATTGGTAAGAAGGTAGAGCAGTGAATGGGTTCCTTAAACGTAATAGTAGAGCGACACTTGTGACAACAGGAATTTGCTAAATGCCAGAGTTTGAATGTATCTGGTCTGCCGGATTCTATGACACAATACTACTGATAGCAGAGAGGCTGGCAGGGACGAAGCAGTATGTAGAGGTTGGTCCAACAAAGGTCTTTGACACTAATGTTGCGTATTCAAGAGTGCTCGGCCTACAAGCAAGTTCATGGGAAGTTGACTCCAAGAATATTTTTCTCATAGACGCTCCCTCAGTACCATTGTCAGTGTTCACTGCCTCTGGTGACATCTGGGTTGCCAAGGCTAACTCTAACCTGAAGAAGCAGTTGCTGACGGAGTTGTCACTAGACATACTTCACTATGAAGATGACTTCTTCTGGGGATGTTAGATAGTGGGTAATAGAACGGTCGACCAACCGCATGAATTCTTATCTGTTACTTAACTGTTCTATAGTCCCCGGGGGTGGGGCCAGCACCCTGTGCACTCCCAGGCAGCCCCCCCGCTCCTCCCTCCCCACGCTGTGGTCATCAGCAGAGAAGAGCTATGGCCAGCTTGCATGAGGGAGCCCACAATGTCCTTGCACAACAAATGGGGGAGGGTTGCGAACGAGCAGCCCTTGGAGATTACCAGATGACGCTGATGAACTTGCCCGGCTCTTGCGCCATGAACTTGAACAGTGCGTTACGTTTTCAGTGGTCAGGGAACCCCCAGTCCGAGAGAGTTTAAATGGATATTGGTGATACCGCGATGCGACCCTGGGACGTTGCGCCAGGACAGCTAGCTGGCCAGGCACTCTTAGGCTGTAATACAGTAACTTCCGATTTTGGCCTGGGCCTTAACTAGATTCACTAAATTGAACTCCAGAAGATTGATCCCAGCAGTGTCAGTCTTCCATTTAGTGAAGATGCGGCCTACATGAAGTATTTAGTTAAAGTTGTTGTTAGAATGATTAAATTTGGAATGCATGTGTAATATTTGACCGTTCTTTCCCATTAAAAGGAGGGGGCAGTGTTTCAAATGAATATTGAGGTTAATCCCTCCAATTCCCTCCTTTTTATACCCCTTTTATTCAAATGTGGTATTGATTGATATTGCAAATGTTAAGTATATGCATTGAAAATACTAACTCTTCTGCCTTGATTTTTGTATACCTCCTGTCAGCCAAATTCTTACTGATTATGGGCTGGTGAGAGAAGGGTGAAATGTCAGAATTTCAGAATGCTCTGCAGAGACGGTGTCATTGGCAGATGTTTATGATGTATAATGATCTGGACAGATAGAATCCACCAAAAACCTTAGTAGAGCATTCTAGGGTAGCTGTCGTGCTGTTCTGCTGGGATACAGTCTCTTGGACTAAGGCCCCTCTCTTGCAAACCAGGAAGACAGTGATTAGGTTGAGCTATCCAGGCTGTTAAGAACATAATCCCCTGGGGTGTTGGAGTTGTGCAGGTAAGAATATCGCCTAGTATCAGCCCAGTAAGGCGACACTCCAAACTAATTATTCTTTTGTACTAGAATTAACTTTTCACCCTTGTGACGATAGCTTCTTGGGTGGAGGAGAGCTTAGTTTCTGCTCTGCTACGTCACTAGCATCCTGATCCCAGTAAGGGGGCTGAGGTGATTGCAGGTAAGGTTGCTTTAGTGCAGTGTTTCTTAAACTTTTTAAGACTGAGGAACACCAAAACAAATTTTTTTGAGGAACACCAGGGATTTTTTTTTTTTTTGAGCAGTGCAGCGCAAAAAAAAAAAAGTCGAGGGGGGGGGAGGGGAAAGGAAGGGTCGGGGGAAAGTTGTTGAGCTCCTCCCCCCCCCAAAAAAGGTCACCTGCCCCTTTAAGGGCAGCCATTTTGAATTCTGTTTTCCGTGGCACACCAGTTTAAGAAATATTGCTTTAGTGAGTAGTAAATTAAGAGAGCTTGGCATTTCGTGCCTGCCTGCCACAAGTGAATGGCTGGTGCGCTGCTATGGTCAGAGCCAGGTCTGGCCTTGTTAAAAGTCTAAGCTTGTTAAATAGTCAGAATTACACCAAAAATGGTGAAGGGGGAGGAGCTTCGGAAACTTGAGCTGGAATGTGTAACATGAATAACATTCAACACACTAGTGGAGGTTTATTTAGCCCCCTGTTGTCAGGTTGTCCCTCATCACGTTGCCAAATCCTCCAATAGCTCTGTTTTGAACTGCTTCCTGAATCTCTTGAAAGACTAAATTCATGGTGCGTGCAGTTTGTCTGTTCGCTGTGTTCTGGGCGATGTTGGTTTTCTTTTAAATCCCCGGATGGTATTTTTGGTCCCTGATTGGGTGACTCCTGCGACTCTCGTAATGGAAGATGTACTTAGAAATAGACATTGGGAAAAGGTACTGTTCGAGTAATTATTTACCGAGAGTACTTGCCGTAGTGTAGCCCAGGTATTTGACTATTCATGAAGGCAAAAGCATTCAGATACATCCTACAGAAGTTGTTGATTTTCTCCCCTCCCCCTCTCCCCCCCCGCCTTTTTCTCATTAGTGAGCACTCTCCCTTTCCACCACACATGTCCTTGGCTCCATCTGTTAATTGCCCTTCTTCTAGTGCCTTCCCCTTGTCTTGCAGTGTGGTAGCATTGTGTGTGTTGCTGGGACTGTCTCTGAACCAGCGCTGGTTGGCTTCCACTCCTGAAGGACGTAGGAAGATTGAAGCGTTTAAAGACTTCTTGGAGAAATTCTGCTTGTGTTCAAAACAGGGGGACTAGTTGAGGCTTTTTTACTGGCTTGCATGCATCCTGCAGTGGATTATTACAGTGTGGAGAGTTAATTCCAAGCACTTGAAAGAGTTTGACATATTTATTGTGATTCCCGGAAGCTGTGTCGTTTTGAAGAGGTTCTGGGGTCCATTGGAATACAGCGTTAGTGCATGGTGGTTCGTGCCCACGTGCCATGGCAGCAAAGTGGAGAAGCGTATCTACCTTGCTCCGATTTGCTACGGCTTCCATCGGAAGGTGGCTGTGTTTTGGCAGGGTTAGACGCAGAGAGGGGCTCGTCCTGGTAGGCGGAGGATTTACACAGCCGCTCGCTTGGCTGATGCGATGAGACTTCTTATTTGGTAAGTACCGTGGCCAGGGACCAGCAGGAATATTAGACGATTGAATAGTGTTGTTATCTTCACTACCACAGTGACCGAGAAAAGGCCTGGTCATTCCGTTCCTCCTGGATGCTTTCTGAGATCAATCAGTGTAACCGTAACCAGGCCAAACCAGTAAGCGCCTCAGGCGGAAGAGCTTCCCGTAAAGGAACTAAGCAACAGCTAAAGAGGCCAAAATAGAAGCTGACAGCACTGGAAGTACTCGGACTCAGAGCTTGCAACACTTCAGAGCTCTGCCCAGGAAAGAACTGCTAGTCTGGGGAGGCAGGCAGGTTTGCCTGGGAACCTCCCAAGGCAGGTAACCAAGATGATTTTCCTCTTCCTCCATTCTGTAAAATGCTAGGAATATTAAATGCAAAATCTCCCTAGCACAGAACAAAGGCTGCTTTATCAGGCTTTCCAGAGTCAGGAAATCCCACTGATAAAGTGGGGTCCGCTAAGCCCCATTGAGCTTACGGGATAACGTCTATTGCTGGTTCTTTACCCCTCGTTGTTTGTGTACGAATGCTGCGAGCTTAGCAGGATGTTCATTGCTGCTGACGCTGTGATTGGAGCATGTTGGACAGCTGGGATGTCCTGGCGTGAGGGGCATGGCTGTTAATGCCCTGTCACAACTGAACACTTTTAAGATGCACTTTTTGTTGTTCTCTGAGCTGGAGTGAGTGTGCGCACACTATGGAGCTTTGCCCTCCTGGTCCAGGGTCCCTGCCCTGTAGCGGGGTGGTGGGGCTAGGGAATTCTGCTCCGAGCCCTGGCAGATGCCTCCCATGGGGCAGAAGCTCTGGACCGCCCCCCCCTTCCCTTAGGCAGAAGCCTCTAGCCCCACCACCCCATGGCAGGGCAGAAGCCACAAGCTTCCGTCTTGCCCCCTCCCGGTCTGGCAGAGAATGGGGGACATGGATGGCTCTGTGAGCTGCACTTTAACTGTAGAAGAGCTGCGCGTGGCTTGCGAGCAAGGTTCCCGCGCAGTTGCGCAGCAGCAGGGCCCCATCGCTGCTTAATGAGCCCACCGAGGTGCTCCTGTTGCAGAGGGGAGAAGTGCCTCTCCCCCAGCCAGGCGGCTCCAGGCGCGGCAGCGTGAGCCCCTGGGCAGGACTCATGAAGTAGCTGCGGGGCCGCGTTGCCACGCCGCGTAGAAGGGACCTGGCTTGTGAGCTGCAGTTCGGCTGCCCCTTGTCGATGATTCCAAAACGTGACCCGGAATGTCTGTTCAGGGCTAAGCCAGGTTACGCTAGGGATCTCTGCTTTTTGGTTCCTACCTCCAGCCCTTGCAAGAGTCCAAACATCAGAGAGATGAAAAATTTTCCTGTCTGGGTGGGGAGGGAAGTCACTCTTTCTGTCTGGAGTCAGGGCAGGCATTTTTACGACTAGAAAGCAAACGTGCACCTCCAAGCATGGACTATCGCTGTTACAGGTAAGAGCAACGTAAAGCCCTTGATAGTCTAAACCCATCCTTAAAATCACATGCCTATCCTGGGCGATGTTATCATGTAGGTGAGCTGGTCTGCTTTCCGGCTTTGAATTTGTTAGTGCTCAGCTAATGCTTGTGGGCTTGGCAAGAGCTGGCACCTGCCTTATCAGCGTGGCAGGATTCCCATCTCCCTCCAGATGGTGGGTTTTAGGGTGGCACCCCCTGTCATTCACTAAGCTGGGTCCTCTCCCCAAGCAGGTCTGACTCAGTCTAGCACACACAGTTCTGCTGGCCTGGGTGTATGCCAGGGTTGCCAGCGACCTGCCATCTTTCACAGAGCACAGTCTGTGTAGGACAAAAACAATTAGAGAAAACGTTGCACCCCAGAGAACAGTGGGCATCAGGGGCAGATGACCATTTTGCGGGGCGCAGGGCAGCACAATTTTGCAGGGCCCCTCTTTGCCACGGCACATGCGCGGGGCTTTTTGAAGTGCAGGGCCCGGGACGGCCGCCTCGCTCGCCCTGCCCTATATCCGCCCCTGGTGGGCATGCTTGCTAAGCTTCCCGGGTGTCAGCCATTTTTTCTTTAGAGATGCAAGTTCCAGTCCTTCCCACACTTCTAATAGGACTGTGCTCTCACTGTTAGTCCTAAGAGGTCCCTGAGTAAGCTCTCATTGCTGCTTTATAGCAAAAGCCAGTTCTCTCCTGTTGGGCCCCTTGAATCCCTGCCTGATTCAGCATATGCAGTTCTGCCTAGGGACAGTGCTCCACTGGAGGTGTTTACCTCAGAACGGCCAGGCTGGGTCAGACCAACAGTCTATCTAGCCCAGTATCCCGTCTTCCGACAGTGGCCAATGCCAGGAGCCCCAGAGGGAGTGGACAGAAGAGGGAGCCATCCCATGATCACCCATTCCTGGCTTCTGGCAAACCGAAGCAAGGGACACCGTTCCTACCTGTCTGAAAACTGGTAGCAGTTCCCCCTGCTGATTTCCGTTCCTGGAGGAAGCTGTATCCTTTTCCTGCGGAGCTAGACTACAATCCCTAGCTCGGACAGATACATCTAACCAGAGTTGCTGACTCGAGTCCCACGACTTGAACTCGAGTCCGGCTTAAGTCGCCTAGGTGACTCGACTTGAGACTCGACTCGGGTTCATTGTTTGTGACTTGAGACTCGACTTGAGACTTGCTAATTTTGTTAAATCGACTTGGTGAAAAAATTGTCCGAAAATGCCGATCTTGATGGCTTGTACAAAAGTGACTTGACATTTTTTTTGAATTAAGACTTGAAACTCGACTTGGGAATTGACTCGAAAGTGACTTTAGGGACTCAATACTCGATTTGAGACTTGAACTGTAGTGACTTGAGACTCAACTTGGACTTGACAATGACGACTTGAAGACAACACTGCCTCTAACGTTTATCGCGACAAGTCTCTGGGGGTGCGTCGACACTGCGGCGCTTAACTCGAAGTACACTACACAAATAAGCTACGCAATTGACGTATCTCAATTTTGAAATTGGGAGCATCTACACGTTTCGAAATAGAGCGCTCTTCCTCTGACTTCCCTTACTCCTCGTACAATGGGGGTTACAGGAGTCGGAGTAAGAAGTCCTCCAGCTTGACAGAATTTTGACATTATTTCAACATTATTTCGAAGTAACTGCCTGCTGTGTCGACACAGACTAAGTTATTTCAAAATAACGCTGCTGTGTAGACGTACCCTGGTATTCTCTGTGCCTGTAGCTCAGGGATGGACAATAATTTTTGCTGGGGGCCACTCCAAGATTCTGGTAAGTGGTCCAGGGCTGCACTTTTCTGTTGAGAGCTGTGGGATGGAAGTTTGGTGTAGAAGGGGAGCTCAGGGTAGGGGACTTGGGCATAGGGGAGAGTTTTGGGAAGGAGGGGGTTGTGTCCTGGGGCAGGGGTTGGGGTGCAGGGTCTGGAAAGAGGTGTGGATGCAGGAAAGGATTCTATCCTGGGGGAGGTGTGTAGGAAGAGGTGCACAGTGTGGGAGGGGGCGGGGTGTCAGAGGCAGGCTCTGGCCAGGGGGCACTTACTTAAGCATCTGCCAGCTAGCAGGACTCTCGGGCAGGTTTCCCTGCCTGCCAGCAGCTCTAGACCTCTCAAAGCAGCTGGCTGTTCCATGTAGCTCTCTGTGCTTCAAGGAAGGGGAGGCTTTGCTCCCACCCGCAGCACAATTTCTTAGCTTCCATTGGCCAGAACCGAACAGGGAACCAGCCAATGGGAGCTGAGAAATTGTGCGTGGGGTGGGGGAAATGCGCGAAGCCTCACGCCGCCCCTCCCCCCCCACGTGCACACAGTGCAGAGAGCCACAGGGAGCAGCCAGCTGCTTTGAGCAGGGTGGAGCTGCTCCAAGCCGCAGGGGTGGGCTGTGAATTGATTAAAAGGGCTTATACATCCCTGCTGTAATGTCTGGCACCACACCAGTCTTCTGAAGCTGGCACACTGTGTAGCAGTATTTATTGCATTACCGTGGTGCTGGGAACCCTGGTTGTGCATCGGAGCCCCGTCATGCTGAGTGCTGTACAAACACAACAAAAATGGGGTCCCTTCCTCACATGGCCTGCCATATAACCTTAAGACAAGAGACAAGAAGTGGTGACAGACTGGGAAACCCAAGGAAATGGTGAGACGGCAGTGTTCCGTGTCCTTGGCCATGGTCAAAGCGTGTCTGCTGCCCAACGATTGCTGAGATTTTTTTTTTTTGTAGCGATCACGGCAAAGGAGCTGTTGCAGGAGGGACAATGAGGTAGCTCTGCAGGTGTTCGTGAGAAGCGCCTCCCTAGCATAAAGGCAGGTTGGGTGAATGCACGAAGGGATTTGCTTGAACAAATGGGCAGCGGAGGCTGGTGGCCTTGGAGAGCAGGGGTGGGAGTCAGTGTTTTGAGATGGTAAATAGCATGGGGATAGGCCATGAAGGTGCAGTGTTTGTTTGGCTTGCTATTAACCTCGGAGACATTGTTTTCAGCTAAGGAGAGACCTAGTAGTGTCCCAGAAGTGTTCTTCCGTTTCCCTCTGAGCCGTCATAATTTTAGCTTCTCTTTGTTCCGCCATAGCTAGGTCTGTTTCTTCAGGGCCGTGAATTTCTGCCGTGATTCGTTCATGGCCCTGTGAGTAGCCTCTGTCCGAAGATTTTAATTCCTTTCCTCCCTTTTCACTCTGGGGTTTCTGACTGACTCTTCGATTCATTTTCTAATGTTTAGGGTCACTGTGCTACTTGGTTCGCAGGATTCCCCGAGAGATCTAGAATGTAGTTATGTGGCCATCGCTATTGCTTAATGGCCCAGCCACGGTGACTTATTAAATAATATATAATAAATAATTGAGCCCAGTCCTGTGTTACTTAGGACTCCGTCGATAACAGCCGCCTTTTTTGCACGCTTGAGGATGAGCTGTACCGAGAAGCCCTCCTTATTGGTATTGAGAAATAACTTTGGCAATCTTTGCCCTACTGGGATCTTTATGAGCAGTAGAAGCCACCCATTGGTCTTTCCTGATCTGGAGATCTGCTAGCATATGTATATTTCTGTCATGTGAGGTTTGCGGTCATACACCTTTTATTGTGCAGTCAACTTCCCTCCTGTTGATTTTATGGAATACTTCAGCAACTTGGCTGCTCCTCTATCTCTAATCTTTCCCATTGCCAGGTATTGTGTCCTATTGATTTGTCATTCCACCATGTTCCCATAATGCCTGCTCTATTGAGTCCCTGTTCAGTTGCCAATGCTTCCAGCTCACCTATTTTGGCTTTTAATCTTCTTGCAGTGTATGAGGTGGTGGTTTGACAATGTGGCTCCCTTGGAATTTTACCTTTTTGGTTTTTGTGTTTGTGTTGTGTTTGTGGGTTTTGTGTGTTGTTTTGTTGGTTGGTTGTTTTAGGATGGGGATGTCTGAGAGAAACAGCCAAGGTTTTTGTCCACCTAAATAACATACAGATTAGAAGTGTTTTGGAAGGTGCCTGGCAGTGAGGTTGGTTGTCCGTAGCTTAAACCTGGTTTTGTGTCCTCTTGAAAAAGTGCTCTTGTTTTTTGTAGAGAATATCACCCAATTCCGGATGAGAGGCCATTTTTCCAAGTGCCCGGAGGAATACAAGCATTACTGTGTCAAAGGGAAATGTCGCTACGTCACAGTAGAAGAGACCCCATCTTGCATGTAAGTCCAACTTCCAAACCCAGAGGAAAAGACATAAATTGCACTGGCTTGACACGATGGAAATATTTAGCGATCGGCTTCTAACTAATTTGGTCCATGCAGCCCTCACCTGCTTTCTCTGCCCTGGGGGTTGTTCCAAAGTGTCAGAAGCTTTTTGAACGGGTGACGCAGACACTCCGACCGAAATGTGAGAATACAAAAGTCTTGACTCTGGTTCAAGGTTGGAACCGTTCCCAGGCTGGCTGAAAACTTGTGTGTCAAACAGGGCTTCGGTTTTTCAATAAAACAGACACACACGGGTGACAGTGAGAAATGGCCTTTTGTGAAACTGGAATTGGCATTGAAAATGTAAACAGAAAGCGTGACTGGTTGTCTCTCCTGAGCACTGTGAATACGGGTCAGTCCCAGAGTTAACCAACTTTGAAATAGAGATCAGAAATGTTCATAAAGGGCCTGATCTTTCTCGTGTTGCACTGCATGACAAAACTCTCGTTGTCTTCATTAGCAGCAGGATCGGGTTCCAAAAGCAGCCTGGCAAAGGGACAGAACTGTGCGCATGAGCAGCTTGAAGGGTTTGATCCGTCCCCTGCAGTTCTAGCTACGCTGCTGTGAAATTCCTATCAAATTGTGGCCCCGTGCCGCTTCCCAGCCATTTCCCAGCAAAGCTGCTATTCCGGTCTCTGCCGGGGCGGGACGCTGACTCAGCTTGTTCTGAATTGGAGTGATCAAACGTGGCCGGGTATCTTGTGTGTCTTTTATGTCACTCATGATTTTGTCCTTCATCCAGTGTGAGCACACAGCATAATATATTTCTCCACTTGCAGGAATTAGATGGAGAGAATTGTCCAGCTTAGCCAACAATACTATATTTTTTTAAAAACTGGGTTTTTTTGGGTGTTTTGCATGTTGAAAATTGGATGGGAATGGGATGGAAATACTGTACATTGCATTCTTCAAGCTGTGTCCTCCTTATTTCATAGCCACGTCCTGCGTGAAAACGTGGCCCATAATGCCCCAGTTTTATTAGTTAGGTCTCCTTGAGACATCCCACACCCAACTGCTCTTACTTGCTGGTTAAAGTCTTTCAGCGAATAATCCCGTTAAAGTAAGCTTGCCCTAAGGAGCAATAATGATATCCACAAGAAACTTGTGACTGTCTCTCTAATCTAAGCTTCCATCTAACTCAGAAATAAAAGCAGCCTTCAAAACTGATGTCTTAGGCCAGGCCCATGCTAAAAGGGAAGGTCGAATTAAGATATGTACTTCCAGCTATGTTAATTACATAGCTGGAGTCAACGTACCTTGGCTCAAGTTTCCCCGCTGTCCCCACCGTGGGAGGCCAACGGGAGCAAATGCTCCCATCGGCGTCCCTTACTTCTCACAGAAGCAGAAGTACGGGCTGCCCATGGGGGGCACCCTCTGAGTTTGTTTTAGTGAGTCTTAGTTTGACCTGCTAAATCGAACTCCGGGAGATGGATTGCAGCAGCATCTCTCATCCGTGGAACGAAGACACAGCGTTAGGTACTTGTCTGACCCCAGTGCCGCAGTGTGAGTGCTTCATGTTCTCTAGCGCCTATATATCTCTCCATTGTTCACAGGAGTCTTTGTGGAGCAGGGAACTGAACCAGTCTTAGTCTGTGGAAAGTGATCATTAGCCCTAATGATTTTGGGAAGTGGGGGGAGAGAGGGAAGGTTTTTCCACTGTCCCAACCGAGCTGCCGTTATCCAGGACTTCCTCTCGGAGGCCCCCGCTCAGCAAGATAGCAAATACATGGGGTTAGCCTTCAGGATGTGAGACAACCTTCCAGGGACTCAGTGAGACAGCTTGTGCGTCAAGTGAGGCCAGCAGCACCTGGCTGAAGTGGGGTCTAGAGGGTGTGCTTCCCTCCCTTGTCCGTATACTCACCGAGGCCAGCTCTTCGCTACAGAGCTAGGTTGATGCAAGGCAGCTTACGTCGACCTAACTGTGGAAGTGTCTACGCTTCCGTTTTCTTCCCACCGATGCACCCACTGTGCTGCCTTTCGAACTCCCTCTCCACGCTGGGCTCGGAGCCAAGCTCCGCATAGTTTGCGTGATGCACTGTCCGCGTGGACGCAGCGTTGTTTGCGTCGACTGTTACTGGCATTCAGGAGTCCTCCCACGCCGGCAGTACAGCGATGCAAATACTCCTGGTGCAGATGTTTGCTGCTGATGCAGGAGCAAAATGCCCCTGCACAAGTGATGCAATTATAGTGACAGCGGAGTTAATGGCATGGTGGAGATGAGGCTTCATACACTGGCAACAGGCTGAAGATTTGGGGGTAGGAGCAAAGATCGCTGTTCTTCCTGCTCTTTGCCCCTCCTGGTCTGTTCAAGCTGCAAGGTAGCTGGAGAAGGTGGGATGCAAGGTTGGGTAAACGTTTGCCTCCAGATCCCGAATGCAGGTCCGAGGTGTATGAGACCCTCAGCTTTTGGCCTCTGAGCCATTCACATGCCTGTGGCCTGGAATGGCTATTGGAAAGACGGCTGCCCGCTTCACGTGGGGGTCTCTCGTGGCTCGGGGAATAAGTGAGCGTCAGATCATTCTCTTTCCCCTAATCCACCCGAACAACGTGCAGAACCTCCGCCGGTGGTTTGTGGCCTGTTTGGGCGACTGTGCATTGGTACAGTGTTCGCCATCGGCTCCGCCCTGGGCAGGGTGCAAAAATAGACTCCCTCCACGGGGGTCAGGCGCGCCTATCGTCTGAGCGTCTCTGACTTTTCACGCTGCTGCTCCTGCAGCCCCGCCAGTACCCATGGTGGGAGAGCGCATGGAGATGGGCCGCGGGTATTTATACCGCTGGGGTCCTCTCGCCCGGTCGGGGCTCGGGGGAAAGGCAGAGGCTGCTTTGCGTGGTGCCCTGTGATTCCTGATGGGCCACGTGGACACCCAGCAGCGTTCCCTGCCTGACCGCTTTCAGTGAGCAAGTGGGGCGGAGGGGGAAGCAAGGCCCAAGGGAGGCAGGGACGTGTTAATAGTGCCCCGTTGGCTGCAGCGCTGGTTCAAAAGGAAAAAGGGGGCCTACAATGCTGCAGCTACTCTGGGTCTAACCCTTTTGTAGACAGGCCCTTTCATACCCACCTGCCGCTGATGGCTGCTTTCCTGAGGGGTGTGGGCAGGTGTGCGGGGGGTGCGTTGCAATTGATGGAGGGACGTGTGGCTGGAGACTGTGTGGCCTAGTGGCTCGGTCACTGAGTAGGCAAGTGGAAAAAGAGTGTCGGGGGCTGCTGTACCTGTTCCCGGTGCTCCTGGCCCGGGACTGTGCTCAGCCCTTAAGGTTGGGGTGTGGCCCGAAGAGCCCTGATTCCCATTAATTGGTGCTTAGTAGGATCCCCCCTTTTCCTAGAGGGGTGGGGGCTGACTTGCTGCCAAGCAGACATGGTCTGGCTCATGTCCTTGGGCTGCCGAACTGGGCTTCGGCCTCCTCGCTAGCCACCATCAAACTGAGCCTGGCTCCATCCTTTTCTCCTCCCTCCAGGCCTGGCATTGGCTGCAGGGACAGCAGGGCAGCACTCACGGAGCCCCAGCGCTTTCTTTAACCCTGAGATGCCAGGCCCTCCTTTCACCGCTCCCTCACAGGCATTACAGTGGCTCGATCCCACCGGGCCTAGCAGGCAAAGCAAAGAGACTCAGGATTAAGATTTTTGTCCTGGGCCCCTCCCCCTTCGTGCTGTGTGCGCGCTCTCCTGACCTGCGGTGGTTTCGTTTGCCCCTTGGACCAAACGGCGTGGAACTGGCTCCCCCGGAGTGCTGGGGAGGTGTTTCCTGTGAGTTCCGGTCACGCCGCTTTTTGCTAGCACTTCGTCGGGGCGGCTGGGACGGAGCTTGCAGTGGCTGGCTCACCAGTCAGCTAATGCGATTACCCGGCCATCCAGTTCTGCTGCAAACAGGCTTTTAAAGGCCAAGTGTGGTGTGTGGGGTTTTTTTTGGGCAGCTGTGCCGTTTCACCCGGGGGTGGCGTGGGGAGGGGCAAGTGACGCCGCATGTTCCAAGCCCTGTGTAACTCGGCACCCCCCTACAAATGCTGCAGTTAACCCTGAGAAATCTGAGCGTCGTCTGAAATCTGTGCAGGGTTTGGCCTAGGCAGTCTCTTTCCCAGAATGCACTGGCTACCCCGCTGCGCTACCTGCAAAAAGGAGATGCTCTGGGCTGCAATGTTTTGTGTGAGTGCTCCCTGGGCGGGTTTGCTCACTCTGCTGTGAGCCACGGCGGCTCCAGATAATCCCAGGGAGGTCTCCTTAGAGAGCCAAAGCCCAAGAAGCTGCAGGAAAAACCAAACCATCGGTCTCTGCTTGCTGGCCTGTGCCCCATATGCTGCTGGGGTCACGCTTGGTGCCTCGGGGGTGGGGTATTAACCTTTTGAGTGGTACCTGCTCCACCAGCGTACGTGAGCAAACTTGAAGCTGCCAGAGGGTCGGCTTGGCGTTAACCACTCCTTGACCACCTGCAGCAGCCTGGTGGCAGTGTTCCCCCAAAAGGCTCCTCTGCACCCCAGGTTTTGCTCCCAAAGATAGTAACTAGCAGCCTGATCCTGGCTCCTAAAGGGCTGGATTATCGCA
The DNA here is from genome assembly GCA_030068395.1 of Apalone spinifera. NCBI lineage: Eukaryota > Metazoa > Chordata > Testudines > Trionychidae > Apalone > Apalone spinifera. The sequence continues at coordinate 5,652,606 of JANRFK010001234.1, forward strand.
GCCCTTGCTCGGCTGCTTGGGAGAGTCAGGACCCTTCTCTCGCCCCCTGCTCTGACTCCGACTGCAGGTGAGTGAGTGGCCCCTCTTTCCTCCTACCACCCCCACTTGTGAGCCGGTGGGGGGGGACATGCTGGCTGCCATAGCTGAGTGGGCTACCGAGGCCCGTCAGCCTGTCCTCCAAAGGGGCGGGAAGTAACCTGGCGATTCCTCAGAGCGAGCCGGACTATGTTTTGTGCAGTGCTTGGGTCCTCTCCCCCTCGCACAGGACAGCGGGCGACACAGCCCATGAAAACTGTGTCCCTGTGTGTGTGTGAAGGACCGGGCCTTTGCTCCCCATCCTCGTAGTGGCGTCAAGTCTTCACCTTTTCCTGCTTTCCCTCCCCCTTGCAGCTGCGAGAAGGGCTACACCGGCGCCCGATGTGAGCACGTGGACATATTCTACCTGCGAGGCCACGAAGGGCAGATGGTGGTGGTGTGCCTGATAGTTGCCATGGTGGTGCTCATCGCCCTGGTGATCTGCATATGCACCTGCAGTCAGTAAGTCGGGGCGCGCACCCGGGGGTTTGCATCTCTGCCCACTGGGCTAGTGCGTCTGAACACGTGGGAGGTCTGTGTGGCCCTGAGCCACGGGGGCTTTGACGTGGAAGGGAAGCATCGAGCATGTTTACACACGCTGCACCCTCTGCACCCGCTGCACCTTTCAGTGGGGGGCGGTGCCTGGTAGCGGCAGGGGGTAGTGGGGGGCGCGCAGAGCGCCAGATAAACACCCATCCCTCCTCCCTGGCCTGGCAAAATCTTTACTCCGGCAAACCCTGTTTCCCGAGCTTGCCGGATGAAAGAGGCTCCAGGGTGTTACTAACAACCTCACTTCAAGGGATTCTTTTCATTTCATTCAAGCAGGAGACGTCACTTGGACCTCAAACGCATCCATCTGTAAACTGTGGAGACTAGTTGTTAATCTCCTGGGTGGGCTGGCGGGTTCATTGTGTTACGCAGGGCTCTCTAGTGGGGACGTGCTCCAGTGGGCGGTAAATATTATTTTAAAGGAGTGTCTTTAGGGATGCATCTGATTGGAGCGAGTGAATTCCTGCTCCAAATTAGCTTGGGTTAATCACTGACTTCTTTTGTTTTGCTTTGCAAGTCACCATCGGAAGCAGCGCAGGAGGAGAAAAGAAGAAGAAATGGAAACGCTACAGAAAGATTTGCCTCCCAAACCCGAGGATGTCCTAGAGACAGACATTGCATGAAGGTGAGTGCTCATGAGAAGGCGGGGTGGGGGGGATGTGCTGCAGAGAATTGAGTCCTGTCAGTGTCGGGTTTAAACTAGGATGTAATCAAATAGTCGGTTAACCGATGTAATACGGATGTACTAGTATAGGCGGTTAACCGATTAACCGACAAGCAAAAGCTTATAGGTTAATGCTATAAGCTACATGCATTTCCCCCCTTCCCACAGTTCATTGTTTAGCAGGGTGGCCAGCAGCCTGGCTCCGTCCTGGCTTGTGCCGGGTCTGGGACCTACCCCCTCTTCCTCCCCTCTCCCCCCTCCCCCTCCCGCCCCCGCGGCTCTGCTTCTAAAGTGTATTAGGAGCTAGGTGGGCAGGCAGCCCGGCTCAGTTCTGGCTCACGCCAGGTCTGGGAGCACAGACCCCACCTGGACAGGGGCTACTGCCACCCTGCACTGCTGCCTCTTTATTAGAGGCATCAGCACAGGGTGACAGGCAGCTGGTCTGCAAGGGGAGCTGGTTTTTAAACTGGCTCCCCTCCTGGACCAGCTCCCGCTTGGCACCCCGCACTGCTGCCTCTGATACAGTGACAGGGGCTCCTCAAGAGTGGGGCTGGAGCGCACTGGCTGCCAGCCCCGCCCCCAGGGACTATAGAATAGTCGAGTAACCAATAAGAATTCATGAGGTCACTCGACTAATCAATGAACCGATATTCAACATTCCATAGTTTAAACTCCGCAGGCAGCAGCTGGGTTAGGAGTGATGTGGTAAAAACAGCCCTCGGGGCGTCTGTCTGTTGGTTTCCCAGCGACTCCGCACCACAGTGGCTCAGTCTAAAACTAAAAAGTAGATGTCTGTAAAGAGCCAGCCCTGCTAGCCAGTGTTCCTGGTAAGCTGAGCGCTTGGGTGGCTTAGGAGTGATTCAAATGTCACCCAGCTGGTTTGCAGGGTGCTCATATACAGGTGTTTATACTAGTGGTGCACATGTGCACAAGCCTCGGTGCACATGACAAAATTGATTCCGCCCACGGATGAAAAAAATGAGGGAACACAGCGGCTAACCCAAGCGGGGCTATGAAAATCAAGCAGCGTTCTTTCCAGCTCCTGCACTGTCCCCCGGTGGGCTTGTGCAGGCCAGGGGGACCCTACTATAGCTCCCTTCAGAGGGCTGGGGATGGACAGGAAGGAGGGCGGGCGGGGTCAAAGCTCTGCAGGGGATGAGTCGAACAAGACCACCTGGAGTCTCTGACAGCTGGGCTGGTTGTGCCTGGGAAGAGGAGAATGAAAGGAGGGACACGTGGTGGTGTCAGAGTGAGGAGATGTGGCTGACGGGAGACGCTTCCCCTGCATCCTCGAACAGCCACAGGTGCCACCCCATTCGGTAGAGCAGAGCCACGCGTCCGACACGTCTGTTGCTCGCGGGTTCTAGCCTGGCTTCCCTGGCTGGGATCACAAAGTTGCCCCGCCTGCTTACAACAGGCATCTCCCCTCCAGGGTTGGAACATGGCGCATGCCCACTCTCTCCCTCGCTGCGTCCCAGCCCTGTCGGGCTTTTATAGCTCTGTCTTCTCTCCGGAGGTTAGGAAAGGGGGCAGAAGCCTGCCCCCATGCGCACACGGGGCTCGCCCCAATGGAAGAGCAGAGAATTCCCTGGCCCTGGGCTCCGGTGTGTAGGTACAGAAGAGGGGTGGCCTAGATTCGGTGGATACTGGGGCCAGGGGCTTGAGAGAGCAGGCGTCCACTGAAAATCCCTGTGGCAGTTATTGCTGGCGGCAATTCCTCTCATTGCAGCCTCTCAGAGGTGGGGGTTTATAAGGATGATGACTGTGCGTGTTAGCAGTGCCCCGCTGTACTGGGTGCCATGTAAATCGTTGGGGAGTGGCCGTTCCTGCTCTCAGGAGTTTGTGTTCAGCCTGTTACGGGGTGAGATGAGCCAAAAGCTGCTCGGTCCCTGCGGTGGGAATAGGGCCCCGTGACTCGTACCGGGGACAGTCCTTTGCTAGCACGAGCCAGGTTCTGTGTGGGCTTTCCTGGCTTCATCAGTCTCCCCCTTCTCGTAGGCCCAAACTCCTCCTCCTCCTGTACCCGGGCACTCGGCGTTCGCTAACGCTTCTCCCCTGGAAGCGTTATCAGAGTCTGGCCAGCGCTGATCTGAAAAAATCCTGCACGCACAACTTTGCTTCCCCCCTTCAAAGCCTGGGTGCTCCAACATTGAGCTCTGGGTGCATGTTTTACCTTCTGGCGGGCTTCCCTGTGACAGGAGCATATGCAATAGGCCGGGGTTTCCCCCAGTCAGTGTAAAATCCAGGTGATACTCACCATCCTTCCACACCCCATACGTCAGCTCATTTCAGGTCTCCTCTTTTGGCCCTAAGCAGTTGACCTCATCCACCCACTTAGAGACTTGCGGATGTTTTTTTTTTAAACTCGGAAGTAGCACAGTGCTAGTAAGCAGTGTCTTCATGCTGCCGTTAAATCCCTTTTCTTGTTTTTAACCTCGACAGGTTACTGAAGGCGCCTGCTGGCAGGTTCCAAATGGCACAGGAGCTCAGTTGGAGAGGGACACAGAAGGGCTCTGACTAGAATAATAAATGCAGATGAATGATAATGGGTGTTTTTTATGTTGTTTATTTGTACTTATGACTTGTGTAAACAAAGGGCAGGAGGTCTTCTCCTAAATCTCTTAGCCTTACATTTTATCAAGCGTAGTTAATATTTATTATCAAGGTAACGGCTAGGTTGTTAGTAGCAAATTAATGAGTTAGTGTTCTGGTATATGTAGTGAGTATTTTATGTTGGGGTTCCCAGTCTGTGTTACTGTTTGGGTCATATGCAGTTGCTTCCCCGGGACCCTGCCTCATTCAGTGCTCTGTCTAAGCTGAGTAATAGGGTAATGTAGTGAAGGAGGCTGTGGTCAGCCCCTGCCTCACTTGTTGCAGTGGAAGGGTGTGTAGTAAAAGAGGCAGGGAACTATAGGGAGAGAAGGAATAGGCTCCTGCTGAAGACAGTGGGATGTAGTCTTGGATTCTAGCACTTCCTCTGTCTCAGTTCCTACGTGATGCTGGGAAAGTCGGGCTGGAATGGCCAGAATTGTGTTCTCAAACAAGGCACCCAGAAAACAAGAACACTCGAGCCCAGATTGGCAGGTGTGCTGAGTGCTCAGATCTGCAGCCAGAGTGAATTGGAGTTGTGCTTTCAACATTTCAAATGCTGCATGAGGCTAAATTCTCTGGAAGATCAGGTGATGGGCTTCTAAAACCAGGCACCCAAAATTGGTGGACACTTGATGATAATCTTGACCTTAATCTCTTTGCCTCAGATCCCCAGCTGTAAAATTCTAGTCCCCACCCTGAAGCATTGAGGCACTAGACTCAGTTTAACAGCTGTACGAATTTTTTTCCAGTTTGGGCAAAACAAAGTTTTTTCCTAAACTTGTCATCCGAAACAGCTGAACTGTTTTAGCTGAAGGTTTCCAAAATAGAAACCTTCACCCTGGGAAGTTTCAACCAAACAGTCTTACAAAGTTACAAGCAACTGAAAACAGTCGTATAATGGAAAGTGGCAGGCACCCTTCACTAGAGTCTGGCTTAGCAGTGTTACATTTTTATTTTTTATGATTTTGACTGGCAATAACATAGTTTATATTAAAGTCTTTTTTTTCTATTTTTATCTATTTAAGTTTTCAGTCGTGGGAAATTATGGCCACACAGTAGGAGGGGCCAGACCAAAAAATATTTAATCAGCGGACACTGAGATTCAAAAAGCTAGTTTTGTAACCATTAAACACATTGTTAACCTTACATGTCAAAATATACGAAGTAAATATTCTTACATTCAACTCCAGGTTCTCAAGCAGTGTTTTTCTTTCTTTGCCTAGCTCTAGAGTTAGATGATCATCAATCGATATATTTTTTTCAGCTGCGTGCGTGCGTGCGTGTGTGCGTGCCTGCCCTCATTACAGGCTAAAATTCTCATTCTTCCAAACTTCAATATAAGCATCGGTATCAAGTCCAATAGTAATTTATTTTCACTTGGCGAGGTCTCATTAACATGAATGAAGCAAATTCTCACCAGCAACTATACACCACAGTAACTCTAACTCCGGAACCAATCCCTGCAATAAACCTCGGTGCCAACTCTGCCCACGTATCGACACCATCACAGGACCCAACCACATCAGCCACTACATCACGGGCTCATTCACCTGCATATCTACCAATGTAATATATGCCATCATGTGCCAGCAATGCCCCTCTGCCATATACATCGGCCGAACTGGACAGTCCCTACGTAAAAGAATAAACGGACACAACTCAGATATCAGGAATGGCAATACACAAAAACCTGTAGGAGAACCCTTCAATCTCCTAAATCTGCTACACACAGTAGCAGATTTAAAAGTAGCCCTCCTACAACAAAAAGACTTTAAAAACAGAGTTCAAAGAGAAACTGCAGAGCTACAATTCATCTGCAAATTTGATACTATCATTTTAGGATTAAACAGACTGTGAATGGCTAGCGAACTACAAAAGCAGTGGGCCTCACCCTCCTTGACTGAACTGACCTCGTTATCTCTAACCTTACTCTTGATTGGAACTCTTTTCTTATGGCTTATATTTATACCTGCCTCTGGAATTTCCACTACATGCATCTGATGAAGTGGGTCTTTGCCCACGAAAGCTTATGCTCCAACACTTCGGTTAGTCTATAAGGTGCCACAGGACTTCTCATTGTATAAACGTGAATAGGACACTTGCACTTTTGACATGTCGGTGGTTGGCTGCATCATGAGTAACACACAGCGATATTGCCTACAATAGCCAAAATAATGCAGTTGATCGGTGCCCTTGCAGAAGAGAACCCGGCGATTGGACAGTAGTCTGTTGCAACTCGAAATGCACAGGCAAAGAAAATGCGTTCAAAGCACAGGGGTGTGGCTGCGGTGGCAGAGCTGTCTGCTGTAACTGTGTTCACACTGGCTTCGAGACGGGCCTACTCCGCAGTGCGTGAGAGCCCAGCCTTTCCATAAACACACAAGGCTGGTTCTCCTTGCACCATTCCAGTGAAGTGAGGGACCCCCAGAGATGAATTTGCACCATGGCTTTTAAAAGGTTTTCCTTGGAGTGGCTGTCGCTGTGTGGTGCTCTGGCACGTCCGACCAAGCTCAGTGGCTTTATGCAGGTTGTGTGGTGACTTGTCTTCTGGATGGAGGATTTCCCGGCAGTTGCTCTAGGGTACGTGTGCGCTGAAAGTAGAGCCTTTTGGGGAATGGTGGCATTGACCTATGTCAAGAGTCTCACAGGGCAGAGCGCCAGCAGGGCTGCCGTGAGGTTTTGGTTTCTAAAGCCTTAAAAGTAGGTGCCCGAAGGAACCAAGCTGTGAACACTTCCCCCTACGGCCTCTCCTCTGAGGGGAAACGGGTTGATGGTGTGGATGTTACTGACATTTGCAAAGCTTCAGCTGCTGCTTTGAGAGTTTGCTGGTGGCAGGAAAGGGTCCCAGAGTACATACGGGCTGCAGCACGTTGTAGGGCCAGGCTCTCAAGGATGTACGGTGTCAGTCCACAAAAACAGGAGCTGACTTTTCGGGGAGTAAAAAGAGGCTGCTTTTTTTTTTTCCTGTAAAGGAAGGCCGCCTGGCCTGGTGGCTAAAGACTCAGGAGATGACAGTTCTGTTCCCATCTCTGCCTGCTGAGAGATCTCTAGAAAATTGCATCCTTGCCCTGTGCCTCTGTTTCCCCATCAGTAAAATGGGAATAACAATGCTTAATTCCTTTGTAAAGTGCTTTGATATCTATAGATGGGAAGATGCACTAGAACAGGCATTTTTAAAGCTAAGGGAAAATGTCATGCTATTCCCTGTCTTAAACTAACTGTTTTGTTTCTGGAGTGACTATGCATTTGTGAATTCACCTTTTAGTCCTGTTTCAGGAAAGGATTGAAACACAGGCTTAAGTTGTTTGCTGAGCGGGTGCTTTGCATCTTTGCCCTTTGATCCATGTTCTGTAGATGACATCTGTGTTAGTGGGATATTCCTCAAGACTCCGAGCCCAAAGCATAGATGGGTTTTAACTTTCAGGCAGCTATGCCCAGTAGGTAGTGATATAGTACAACACCAGGTTTTTAAAATGTGCTTTTTATTTTCACTATTCTGTGAGCAGGTGACGCTTGTGTTGAAGGATGGCAGTGTAGGGGCCGAATGAGTTCATCTTCGGAGGGCGGGTGGCTTCTGCGAATCTCTATATTAGGGAAGTTGAGCTGCGAGGGCTGTATGGCAGTTTATTTTAACAGGTAAATTCTACTGCAGTCCATCAGCGACTGGGCATTTCCGAGTGTTTATCTTTGTGGGCCGTCTGCTCTAAATATCCTTGTGCTGTCGTCACTGGGGAAGAACAAGGTGGTGAGGAGGAGCCTAGCCAGCAGTTTTCAAACTTTTTTTTTTTCCCCCCTCACGACCCAGTTGAAGAAAATTATTGATGCCCACGGCCCAACATAACTTGAATAGAATGTGGGCTCTGGGGTGGGGCGGAGGGTGAGAGCTTTGGGGTGAAAGAGGGGGCTGTGGCTGGGGGCGGGGCTGGGCAGGAAAGGTTTACCTGGAGCGACTCCTGGTCAGTGGTGCACTGGGAGGTCTAAGGCAGCTCCTGGCCTCTCCCGGCACCACAGACCAGGCTGCGTCCCAGAAGCAGCTGGCAGCAGGTTCAGCTAATGGGAGTGCAGAGCTAGTGCTCAGGGCAGGGGCAGCGTGTGGAGCCCTGTGTGCTACCCCCCCCCCCACCTCCATCCAGGAGCCAGTCTGGCTACTAGCTGGAAACTCGAGCACCCTTGGCCCCTGCTCCCATCCCCAGTAAAACCTGTGCTAAAAGCTCTCCGCCAGCAGGAGCAGGCCTTTCGAACTTGCCAGTTGGAGCCTTGCCTGCCTGAGAGGTGTAGGCTACCGTGCTGCTACTTCGGTACCCAGGGCTCGGAGGCCTCTTGTTACCATAGTAACCTCACAGGCAATACATGTCCTCCCCTCTAGGCTTCACAGGCCCCACTTTCTCTACAGGCTAATGGTTGACGCCCCCTCCCAACCCCTCTGGGCATCTCCCTGGAGTGCCTAGCCCTGGTCCACGGAAGATTCTCAGTATTCTCATATCAGAGGGGTAGCCGTGTTAGTCTGAATCTGCAAAAGCGGCGGGGAGTCCTGTGGCACCTTATAGACTAACCAAAGTGTTTGGAGCATAAGCTTTCGTGGGCAAAGACCCACTTCGTCAGATGCGTGTAGTGGAAATTTCCAGTATTCACAGGTTTGCTGCTTCCATAGAAACTGCTGCTTCCCTGTTCCCCCTCCCCTTGCCCCTCTGCTTCGCACACAGCACTTGGCTAGGCCTTTAGTGAAATCAGGTATCGGCTTATTTAGCAGAGCAGAAGTACTGGAATCAAAGGGTTACAAATAAAATCATAATGTGCATTGTAGAGCCTAGTTCTATGCAGGAGTATTGTTTGTGCCAAATCCTTGAAGCACAGTACAGCCAGGTTGGTTGTGACCCTCCTTTCACAAGCCAAGTCTGCTGTCAGCTTGCCACCTCCTGTGGTTAGTTTCATCCTGTGAATTGCCTCCCTTGTAGGTTTTATTTTCCTATCCCTTTTTTTGTCTGTGGCTCAGTAATGCAAATACGCACATAGCGTGAGGCATGCAATACACAAGTGACCAGCAGAGGAGATTAGTGTCTGTTTTCTCCTGCCTCAAAGGCAAAGGTCCTCTCCCAAAGACTTGTTTTAATTGCAAGAGCTTATGAACATCATTTTAGGTAGTGATATTGTGGCACTCAGCCCAGTTGGCTGCAGGAGACGGATCGAAGGTAAGCATGCTGGCCACTGGACGAATAGTATTCTGGTCCCTGAGGGACCAGGGCAGGAGCTGCTCCAGAGCAATCAGGAATGTTCTAGAACCCATTACGTCAGGTGGCCAGCATAGCACAGCTGTAACCAATTAAGAACTTGCTAGAAGCGATTGAGAGGCCAATCAAACACCTGCAGCCCGTTCACAACCTGCTGGGCTTAGTGTCACAGGCTCCCCTTCAGCGAGGGGGTGTGCGAGGTGCTGGAGTGAGGTGGTGCGCTGTGGAAAAGCTGGGAGGACAGAGTGAGCAGGTACCAGGAGCACGGTGCGGGGAGGGGCCGTTTGGGGAAGTGGCCCAAGGCAGGCCTATAACTTTGGTAGTGGAAGTAAAACTACCTGCTGCCATTAGGGTCCCTGGGCTGTAACCTGGAGTAGCGGGTGGGCCTGGGTTCCCTCTCAGGTAATGTCTCGGTGGTGGAGTGGGGAGGGAAGATGGAGACTACGGAGGGTTCTCATGCCAAACCATTGCCTGGCCTAAGATGAAGGTCAGTAGGCTGTGACCCTTGCCTCCAGGAAGGGGGAGAGGCTAACACTGAGGGTCACAGTGAGTCTCTGAGGCCAGCACTAACTGCCTAGATGTGTGGGACCCCTGAGGCAAAATATATAAGGCCTTTATTCTCTGTACGTGTGTGTTTCACAATGTTTGACGACTAGTGAGCTATGGGTGTTAGTAGCGACCTCATCAAGGCCACGCAAGCATCCTGCTGGTACCAGTTGGCAGGAGGTTGCTGGGGCACAGCAAGTCATGCAGCTGTAGATGGAAGCCTGCCTGAAGTGGTGTGTGTGCTTGCTAGGCTCTTAAATGCCAGGAGTGGGCCGAACGCTGCACCCTTACTCACAGGGGTAGTGCTGTTGACAGGGTAGCAGGTTTGGGTCCGCTGCTGCATGCTCTGAGTCTGTGCACGGAGGGCCCGTAAGTCACTTCTAGTAGCAGTGTTCGCCCTGTGCTAGTGGCAAACAACTGCTCACCTCATTAGGTAGCTGCCTCCTTAAGGAACTGGGTTTGCATCATGGTCCGAAGTGCAGGTAAGGTGAAAGACCTGTCCTCTCCACTCCAGCCTTTTATAAATGTTCCCTTCTCTTAAGAGCTGTCATGGGATCTAATACTGGAACTCTATTGTCCGTGCTAATAGGTAGCAAATGAAGCTCCACGATTCATCCTGGCTTCAGTCTTGCTGGTGAGAATTAACAAGCTGCTCTTAATAAACAGACTTCATGTCCCTGGCTAAAAATATTCCAGTCAGGCGTTTGCTCAAGAGACAGACATGGCCGGAATCTGTCACTTTGGCAGTCGTGCCGCAGGGCTTGGCTTACCGTGCCAGTCTCTTACAGTAGCCACCAGAGATGTTGGATTGCCCCCCTATGGCTTATTTTTCTTGAAATAAGAGCTTGGGGAAATTTAGGTTTAAAGTAACAGTGACATGAAATAAATCATGGCCAAACTTTTCAAACACTAGGTCCCCAAATGCATATTGAGACACTTATATAAGTGACCTGATATTTCCCCTCCTTCTCCCTGGAAGATGTTGAACACCCATTAGTTCTTGTTGAAATGAATTAGAGGGCTAAGTGATGTGACATTTTATTTTTGTTGCTAAGCATTTTCAGTAGCACTTACAGCTCTCGTCAGTGGGTTCTGTGTCTGCTTAGTGCCTTTGCAAATCACAGAAGGGTAGTTGTGTTTATATCTGCAAAAATAATGAGGACCCTACCTTTGATTTTCACTTCATGCATCTGATGAAGTGGTCTTTACCCACAAAAGCTTATGCCCAAATAAATTCCTTACTCTTTAAAGTGCCACAGGACTCCTCATTATTTTTGCAAATCACATCACTCATGTAGGTACCTAAACATTGGGGCTACATCTACACTGACAGCTTCTTGCAGAAGAACTGTTTTGCGGAAGAGTTCTTGCACAAAAAGTCTTCCGCAAGAGCGCGTCTGCACTGGCATGTGCTTTTGCGCAAGAGAGGTGCTTTTGCGACAGAGCGCCAATGGCAGTGCGGACGCTCTCTTGCGCAAGAAAGCTCCGATGGCCATTTTAGCCATAGGGGGTTTCTTGCACAAGAAATTCATGTTGCCTGTCTACACTGCCTTCTTGTGCAAGAGGGCTTATTCCTTGTGGGGAGAGGAATAATTCCTTTGGAAGAAGCCCTGTTTTCCGATGCTGTACTGTAAATTTACTTGCACAAGAACGCGCGTGCAGTGTAGACACCCGGCAAGTTTTTGCACAAGAACAGCTGTTCTTGCACAAGAAGCCGCCAGGGTAGACTTAGCCTGGGTGTTTGGGAGTGGAGGGGATAGATCCAAGTTTTAAAATTTTGGCCCATGTATTTTCAAAAAGGCTTTACGCTCATTGTTAATAAGAACTCTTAAATCATTAACATTGAAAGACTTCTCTGGGTGCAGTCTACTCACACGATACATACTTTTATTTTTCTAAGCTGCATTTTGCAAAGTTTGGATAAATGAAAATAGCCTTTTCTTTCTGCCATTACATCTGGCTTCTCTGCAGTGCAGTTAGGGTTGTTCTCTTGCACGGTGCTTGATATGTGAGTCTGCGTCAGCAAAACCATTTTACGTAACGTTTTCATTTTGCAAGTTCCCCACTCCAGTTTTAGGTTAAAAGATAGTGACGTTTTATATCCCATTTGCTGGTTCACGGCCCTGTTCTGGGACCTGGAGGAGGTTAATCATTCAATGCCTCAGTTCCACATCTGTAAAATGCATTAACAACACTTAATCTCTCTCACCCTGTAGTCCATCATGTACATTTATGTTGTCACCTCTTTGGGCAATATCTGTTTTGCTATGTGCCTGTAGCAGACCGAGCATGCTGAAGCCCCCATCTCGCTTGGAGCCATTAGTTATGGCTGTAATGCACAATAATAACCCCATGGAGTAAGGTACCATAAGTCATTCACAACCTGGCCCAAAGTTGTCTATTGACAGCTGCTGCTGATCAGGAGCGGAATGAGTCTCCAAAGGACCTAACCTTTTCATTACTGACTCTCCAAACACTAAAAGGAAGACTGAGCATTTTTATGAGTGTACAAGGCAAGTCAGTAGTAGTTCTACACCATTAACTTGCAGTGTTTTCCAGTGCATCTTGCTGCACCTCACAGGAGTGCTGATGCTTCTGTTTTGTGTCCCGAGGTTTGCTGTGGAAGTAACCCTTTTCCTCTTGTAACCAAAAGGGCCAGTTTCTCCTGTGCACACCCTGCTATTTGGTAAGCCACAACAATCAATCCCATAGATCTCACCTGCTGCTCTCAGAAGCTATAGGAAAGACTCCTGTTGTCTTTGCATCTTGTTCCCCCGGTTTCAATTCATTTTACAAAGTGTCAACATTACAGGGATGCTTCCATTGAACAAAGAAGGCTCCTGGGTGTCTCTGGCCATTCTCAGCTGCTCCGACACTTAGGATCATTGTTGCTGGGTGTAGCTGGAGATGATCTGTCACTAGAAAGAGGGATGGTTAATCATAAACCACTCTTGAAAGCAGGCAGCTGATATGCACCTGGTGTCAGCATGCTGCAGAAATAGCCCTAGGTGTGTCTGAACTGAGCAGCAAAAATAGGAGTCGGGCTCCAGCCCACAGGCGAGTTTTCTTCAAGTTTTGGCTCTCCCACCCTCCGCACCGGGGTGGGAAAGGGGTTCCCGACCGTCACAATGGCATGGTTCACGGCCTCGTTATGCCTTTTCAAAATCCAGCCCCCACTGGGCTCTCTGAGGTCCTGCTGTACACTGGAGTAAGCAATGGGCTTTTCGGGCATTGATCAGACCGAATGGGCTCCTCTTTCCACTCTGTCTTATTGGCCCCAAGCTGGGAGACGCAGTCAACACAGACTGTCCCCCTGAAGTTACAGGTTCCGCAGAAGATGTTGAGCTGACGACAGGACACTGTCGAAATGGCTTTCTTTGGTCCCAGCTGCTGCTTGTAGTCTGTGTCCCAGGTGGCTTGGCAGAGAGGAAGGAGAAGAAATGACTCTGGAAAAGAGCATGGTATTTAAGATCGTGGTGTCCTATCGCAATGGGGGACACGCAGGCTCCAGTGCTCCCGCATGATGAGTTGTCAGGGCTTGGCTTATTGGATATGTTGTAGATGTGTCCTGAAACCCAGTGGAGCATGGGACTTTGACCACTTTATTCCTGCAAAGCGTCTGTGGCCTGAACGCAAAGGAGGAATGTCTGATCTGGTTAGCACCAGAGAGCCCTATGAAATGTGGCTATGAGCCTTGTTTGTTTCAGCTGGTAGCCCCCTGACTTTCACTAAGATTCAACCAAACTCAGCCAGAGCCTGGTTTACTATGACAGAGGTGAGCTCTAACTTCACAGCTCTTTCCCCCCACCTATCCCTCCTGGGCCGCCTGACAGATCCCCACCTCCCTTTCGTCTCTGGGAGGTGCTGTCTGGGGCCTGTGACGGTCCAAGGTGATGTGGTCACGGAAAGGATTGCTGAGTACATTCTCCACTCAGTGGCTTTGCAGGATGGTCCCCTCCCAGGCAGTGGAAGCATCTGTCCATTATGCTGCTGTTTTTTGGGGGGGGAGGGGAGGACAGGTCAATCCAACCAATTAAAAAAAATCATAGTTGAGCTCCCTCCTTTACCATCCTGAGGCCATCTAGCAAAGGCACGAAGAGAAGTTTGGCTGCCTACTTCTGGGCAGTATCTCTTCAGTCTAATAGGTCCTTCTCCCCTCTTTGGTCCCCGTACTGGTCCCTTGCACACACCACCCGATGCAGTGACCTCACCAGACCCCACAGTGGTTCACTCTGGTCAGTTTGTCACCATCTGTCCCTTGCTTCTCTGATGGCTTCCCCCTGCCCTCCAAGGGGGCAACATTTGCAGTCTCTGAGGCTGAACTCCCATTCCCTCAGTCACATCCTGACAGCCGTTTAAGAACTGGATTAGTTTTTGGTGCAGCAGCATGGATGGGGGCAGTAGAATTGGCTGGCTGGAAGATACGTCATGTCCCCTGCTTCCAAATCGAATGCCAGATTTGTAGACATGTTTGCAGCTCAGAGTGCGGGAGTTGATTCGCTAGGCTTCAGATAGGGTGTTAATTATTTTGGCTGGAGCATGCAGATAACTTGTGGGGAATCAAAGGGTTTGTGGATCCCAAGAGTGATATGAATCTGTTGCACAATGAGCATGTGGAACTCTCTGCCACTAGGTAGTACTGCAACCAAGAGATTAGCTGGATTGAAACAAGGCTTAGGCACTTACCTAGAAAAAATAGCTAGAGTGAGCATAAATGCTAAGACACCGAATGAATACAGGAAGGGAAATCTAAACCTCTTTTCAAGGCATACGCTGCTTTCTAAATCTTGGGGAAGGGGGGTTGGAGGAACGTTCCCAGTGTGCTGGTGTCCCATAACTGTTTGAATTATTTTGTTGCATCATCTTATGAAGCAGCGGTTCTCAAACTGTGGGTTGGGACCCCAAAGTGGGTTAGAACCCCATTTTAATGGGGGTACCAGAGTTGGGGTTAGACTTGCTGGGCCACAGAGCTGAAGGTGGCACCCAAGCCCTACACCCTCGGGCTGAAGCCAAAATCTGAGGGTTTCATCTCTGGGTGGCAAGGCTCCAGTTATAGGCTTCCCACCTGGGGCTGAAGGTTCCCCGGGCTTTTTGTTGTCGAAGGGAGTTGCAGTGCAATGACGTTTGAGAACCTGGCTCAGAAGCTATTTCAATGTTCAGAAGTTTCTCAGCTCTGCCACTTCATTGGGATGACTTTTAGCTTAAGATGAGCAATTGCAGAGGAAACCCATCCCTGGGCCCCATTCTGCAACAAATCCACCGCTGCAAATAACCACCGGTACTAAATCATCCCTGCAAGGTTGCAAATCCAGGATTCATGTGTCGATCCTTTAACTCCAACCTCGGCTCTCTGCCACCTGCACTAAGGCCAAACCTCAGCAGTGGTGACACAGGGCCGCCAAATCCATTTGTTCTTTAAGGTTTTGCCTCTAGCAGCCAGTCTGCTCATGCACACTTCTGATCACGACAATCAGATGCTTTACTATCTTTGCTTAATTATGATGAACTTTCTTCAAATATCGCTGGTGGAGAAGTTTTCCAGGAGATATAAACAATGGGGATGGTTAGCTGGGGGAATGAAAGACAGAGAAGAGTCATAATTTCCTATTATGGTGATTGGGGTGATTCCTATTGGGGTGATTTTTTTTCTAAATGACTTTTTTCCTCAAGCATGAGACTTAGTCTCCTCAAATACAGCCGAAAATTTCCCCTGTGTAGGAATTTTCAAGGCAAACCCCTTGAATCAGTCAAATTTGTCAGACAACAGGTTTATCTGAAACTAGGGCCAGTACCAGAACCTGGGTGCAATCTTCCGCTATGGAGAGCTGCTTGTTCTAACAGGTTAGACAAACCGGAGGGGCTGGTCTCTCTGTGAGAAGTAAGCTTCAGGGGGTAGCTGAGTTAGTCTGTTACAGGAAAAAAACAACAAATGGTCTGGTAGCACTTTATAGACTAACAAAACATGTAGATGGTATCCTAGAATACTAGGACTGGAAGCGACCTCGAGAGGTCATCGAGTCCAGTCCCCTGCCCTCATGGCAGGGTCAAATATTGTCTAGACCATCTCTGATAGACATTTATCTAACCTACTCTTAAATATCTCCAGAGATGGAGATTCCACAACCTC
This sequence comes from Apalone spinifera, assembly GCA_030068395.1. Lineage (NCBI taxonomy): Eukaryota > Metazoa > Chordata > Testudines > Trionychidae > Apalone > Apalone spinifera. The sequence goes on from JANRFK010001234.1 coordinate 5,668,387, forward strand.
CCTGGGCAATTTATTCCAATGTTTAACTATCCTGACAGTTAGGAACTTTTTCCTAATGTCCAACCTAAACCTCCCTTGCTGCAGTTTAAGCCCATTGCTTCTTGTTCTATCCTCAGAGGCTGTGGATAGAACACTTCTTCAGATGGTTGTGCCCACGAAAGCTTATGATACCATCTACATGTTTCGTTAGTCTGTAAAGTGCTACCAGACCATTTGTGAGAAGTAAAGCCAGTCTGAGACACATTTCGCAGTTGGCTTTTCTTCTATGGACTCTACAGCCATGTAGGGCTGTCATTCTACCACAAGAGGGCACTATAATGTAAGCTGTACTTTCATTTGCCTGGGGTGAGCAGGCAATTCACCTTGGTCTTAAGTAATTAGCCCAGCCATCATATTTCTCAGTCCTACAGCTGGGTGAAATGTTTTTAGCAAATTGAAATTTGGTGAAAAATACTTTTTTGGGGGGCGGCAAGGAGTCCTTTGGCACCTTATAGACTAACCGAAGTGTTGGAGCATAAGCTTTCGTGGGCAAAGACCCACTTCGTCAGATGTATGTAGTGGAAATTTTCAGAGGCAGGTATAAATATGCAGGCCAGAATCAGGCTGGAGATGACAGGTGGGTCCATTTTGGGGGGGGAGGGGGGCATTAAAATGATTTGACCCGAGGTCGTTCCCCCAAGAGTTTCAGCTTGAAGGAAATGCTGAGGTGTTAAAACATTTCTGTGGCAATTTCAAAATGAAACCTTTTCCCTTTTTCATTTCAAAAGGATTTCACTTTAAAAAAAAAAAAGCCAAATTTCTAAGTTAAACCCTTGTACAAGGAAATGAAAAACTGAAAGTTTCTTTTTTTGGGTTGAACAAGAAAGTTTGTTCAACCGGAAATAGTTTATTCTGTGCCGTGGTCAGGAAATATGGAAACTTCGGCTTCGGTTTGTAAATCACAGAAATGGTTTGCCCAGTTCCGTTTGGCTGCCAGGTTGAAAAATCCATTGTTCACTCAGCTCTACTCAGTTCTAGGTCCTCTTTGTCCAGCCCAGCCATTAAACACCGGAACAGCGATGTGCTGCTCAGCCCAGAGAATGAACTAGAGAGGCTTAGCTCGGCTAACCCGAGACAGAATAGCCACCTACGGGACTTCCCGTTCAAATTCAAACCCAGCCTGACACACAGCACTAGAATAATGCGTCCATGCAGATTGACACTGGCCTGGTAAGACCTGAGCTGAGGGCTGGCTCCTCTCAGAGGCTGGATCATTCTCAGCTGTGCAGAACTTGTGGCCGTTCTTGGACTGCAGGTGAACAGCCAGGCAGGCTGTGTTGCGGGGTACCGAGGATTTCCCAGCTGCCCTATTGGCAGGGGTGACCTGGAAAAGCAGCTCGTGCGGTGGGTCGGCTGGGTGTCCATCCTCTCTCCCCGGGCCTGGATCTGACTCTTGTGGGGCTGGCCGGGTGCGTGGAGGACAGGCTGCTCTCCGACATGCTGAGAAGCTCCGTAGCTACCCAGGGTAAGATCTGCCACACTTGTGGCCCTGTATGTCTTCATAGTCCGAGTTTATGGCAGAAAGGGACCATCAGCGCGTCTAGTTATCTCCTGCAAAGCACTGGCTCCCCACGCCATCCGGCTCCCACGTGCTAAACCCAACAACCAAAACAAGATACCCCACAAGGCACTAGCATATGTGGAGCACTCCCCACATGCTGGGCGGGCGGGACGCCAGCCCTACCCAACCTTCTGGCTTTTCTCTGCCTGGAGCTGGCTCCCAGACCCTGCAGACTTGTTCAGTGCACAGCACCGGATGCACCGGTTCCAAGGCTAGGGGGCTGTACAGGCAAGGCTGGCATTCTCCCCTTTGTGTTTAGGGTCAGAAGAACTTCACGTCTCTCATAGCATCGAACCAGGATCATCCCATCGTGCTGGCTCTTCCCTTTCAGAGCCAGGGTAGGCTTGATGTTTTCCTACAGCTAGTTTCCAAAGCCAGGGGCCAAAAGTGCCCTTCGGTATGTCCACGCCGACTTCTTGGATGTCCTTGTCCTGCACGCTAATCAGCAAGTGCGGCCTCTTTTTGCTGGGTTCTTGGATAAAGGTGAGCATCCGTTTGCTCACATCCTCCTGCCAGCAGGTCCCTTGGCCTGAATAAAAGCCTCTTTGTTCCCCTTACCAAGTTCCATTTTGAGCAAGCGCTGTGAGCTTTGTGTATTCCCGCCCCGGCCTGGGTTCAACAGATCGCGCCGTGGCTTTCCTGGCCCCATAGACTGACCCACGGGAGCTCCCTTTGGGTTTGAGCCAGTGTTGGGTGGAGTCTGGCTTAGCACTGGCACGCCCCAGAGGAAAGTACAGCATCTGTGGTGATGGCCGGTGGAACAGCGGGGAAGCCTGCCTACAAGTCCCTTTATGGCCTGACTTGGCCACTGGCCTGCAGTATGGGCTTCAGGAAAGTCACTGCCCCTCTATGTGCTTCTGCTCCACCACCTGCCCTTGCGTGTGGATTGGAAGCTTCTGAGATGCATGTCTCCCGTGGCTCAGGACAGAGCCCCACGCGCTGCTCTGGGCAGTATTGTAGACCCTGAGGTCCCCAGAGGGGCGGGTTTGACGTTCCCTTTCAGCACATCTCAGCTACGCTGGCTAGTGGTGGGGCTCACCGCGAAGTTGGGATCTGAGTGTGCGTGTTTCCAAAGAGGGATTCAGATTCCATCGTCTAGTCTTACCCTTAGCCTTTCTAGAACCTTTAGTAGCACCAGAATCCTACACAATCAGTTAACAAACAGAGCAGCACCAAGTGTGTCTCTCTTCACTGGAGATGGGCAACACTTTTCCCATTTCTCTGCCAAAAAAAAAAAAAAATGCAAATTTCAGTCCATGGAAAAATTTCACAAGCTGCTGTTGACTTGGCCAAATTGTTTGTTGGCAAAAAAATAAATGCCCCAAAACGTGGAAATGTGTTTCTTCGGCGCCATCAAACTGAAAAAGTAAGAAACGCTTCCATTCAAATTAACTTTTCACTTAGACATTCCATTCGCTTTATTTTAAAAGGAAAACGGCTCAAAGCCCACAATAAACATTTTTGATTTGGATCCACTGAAATAGTTGGTTTCACCCCAAATATTTTTTTCTATTTTTTTTTAACTGCCAGAGAACGGAGAAATCATTTATTGGCCTGGCTCGTCTCTTGGACCATGCTTATGTGGTGATGATTGTGCCAAGAGAGTAACTGCATAACCCCATAGCATGGACACACACTGCCCCAGCATGGCCAACCTGAGTCTGAGAAGGAGCCAGAATTTCCCAATGTATGCTGCCAAAGAGTCACAGCATTAACTTAGCAGCCCCCCATTAGCTCCCCCTTGCTCCCAGCACTTCCCGCCCACTAGCAGCCCTGCCAATCAACACCTCCCTCTGCCTCCCCATGCCTCCCACCTGCTGTGATCAGCCATTTTGCAATGTGCAGGAGGCTCAGGGGAGGGGATGGGAAGTGGGGCAGGACTGGGTCATAGCTGGCGGTTGAGCAGTGAGCTCCCGCACACTGGAAAGTTGGTGCCTTTAGCCCCCTAACCCTAGGGTCACCTAAGCAAGGAACTGTATATTAACTTCGGAAGAGCCGTACCTGGCTCCAGAGGCACAGGTTGGCCACCCCTGCACGATGCTGACAACAGCAATTGTTCCACTGGTGTGGGCCCCCCACTTCCCTGAGGGACCGTAGCTAGCTCAAGGGACATGTTCGTCACCCTCCCTGAGTGATCAGCAGCATGTTCCAGGGCAACGGCCACTGGGATAATCCCCATTTCTATGCCGTCCCGGGGTTACTTCACCAACGTGCCTCATTCCCCCTCCCATAAGAAGGCGCCATGGATGAGGTGCACTAAGGAAGAGTTAGGTATTCTTCTCTAGCCGCCTTGCTCTGGTCCCCTTCCTCCCCCCGGTCTCTTGAGCCTGGTCTCTCGTGTCTGACACTTTCCTTACTCCCTTGCATCAGCTCCATGCCTTTATGTTTGTGACTCATCACTTTCTGAATTTGCCCCTTCTTGCCCAGCTGGGGAAGCCAAAGGGGATGAGTCAGCCCACGGGAGGGGAAGGCTGCCAACCGCCTGTTGCTTTGGAATTGACAGTTGGCCCTTGGAGGCAGCAGACTTTGGCCCAGAGGAGCAGCCGGGCAGCACTGCGGCTGTGCTTGGAGGAGATAAGCAGGGGGTGGTGGCAGTAAGAGAAGTGTTTGTGTAAGGTAATTGTGTCCCTCTCCCTCATCTCCCTAGGGATGATCTTTATAATAATCACATAGGCAATTGCACGGATCGTCAAAAGACCTGTTGAATCATTCTCCTAAGTATCTTTCAGCAGATTAACTTGCACAGGCCAATTATCCATTGTTTGGAGGAGGAAATGAGAATTGTGCCAGCAAGCCCAGATTGGATGGATAAATACCACAGTGAATGTGGCAGCAGGTTGATTTCGCCCACTGCTCCAAGAACGCTGTGCATGTGTGAACTTACCTTTTATCTTCCACACACCTCCACTCAACTTTTGTCATAGTCTGGCTGGAACGGATCTTATCAGGCCTCTTCTTACCAGCAGCGCCCTTCCAGGGAAGGAAAGGGTTAGAGTTGAGAAACTGACGTAAAGAGAGTTCACCTTCTGAGCAACCTCAGTGGCAGGTAGCCAGCACATTTCCTCCATCCCTGCCAGGCACAGACCATGGACCCTTAGCAGCTGTCACTAATCACCAACTGCAAAGCTGAATCCAGATCTGGGGGGAGCAGGGGGCGAATGGGGGCTTGAGTCAGTGCAGCTCTCGGAGGCAATTTGTGTGCCATAGAAATACTAGCACTTCTAGCTGCCTCCTGCTGCTATGTAAGGTTACATTCTCCAGAAGTGTGTTTAGGAATACCATCCTCTCCAGGGCTGGGACCAGTTTTACAGCACGCGAGCCATTAAAACCACACGATATGGAACTGGAGTTCTTCACCTTTGGCTCTTCCTCAATGTGGCGGCCTCATTACAAAAAGCAACATCGCTCTGCAGGGAACTGAACAGCTCCTAGACCTAATTCTAAGATTCAGAGTCCTCTCTAGGTCACCAGCTCAAATGTCACCTCCAGGCACCGTTCCTTGACTTCAGAGATCAGAGGGTAACCATGTTTAGTCTGTTTCAGCAAAATCAGCAAGGAATCCAGTGGCACCTTAAGGACTAACAATTTTATTAGGGCATAAACTTTTGTTAGCTCCCCGGGTTTTACCCTCCACACATTCATTTGAAAGCTGGACCATGCACTGAAGCCAGTGGGGAAGAAGTGCCTGCCCTCTCTCTTCTCCCTGAGAAGAATTCATTAAGTGGCACTGTTGTTACGAGTTGTTTGCAGTCCAGCAAAGAGGAGCACATGGGTAAGTGACAGATGTTTGGCTCTCACATCCAGTCTCAGTGCCCTGTCAGTCAACACAATCAGTAGCGATGGGCAAATCCAACTTCTTGGACAGCGACTGGAAAAAAAAATGGGAAACCCTGGGAGAATTGGCAAGGTCTGTTTTGGGTCTGGTTCAAGTCAACCAGAAATGCTTGGCTAACTTGCCGGGCTTCTTGAAAAGGCAAGTTTCATAGTGGATCAGGACAGAGGGGAGCGGGAGTGGGGTGGAGTGGGGGTGAGGACGTGCTTCCCCCTTAATGTCTAAGCTAGATGTTAAGACACTCATGCGGGATGTGGAAGAACTGAGTTCAGTTCCCTGCCTCTGCGTTAGGCTTTGGATTGTGCCAGGCCTTGACCTTTTGACAAGCCTCCCCGTTCAAGTGATTCCATTTTGTGCAAAATACCTGAAGAGTCAAGAAAGCTGGGGACGGCGGGTGAAGGACTGACTCTGTAATCCAGTGGGAGGTGGGAGACTCAGTTTCAAATCCCTGCTCCCTGCCATCAGAGGAAGGATTCAAACCTGTATCTCTCATCTCCTGCATGAATGCCTGTGCTGGGGGGACTGCCCCCCGCAGTGGCTGGAAGGGGTTAAAGCAGGCTGGAGGGAGCCTGCACAGAGCCTTGGCCAATCAGAAAGGGTCTTTTAAGGAGCCAACCAGATGGCAGCTTGCTGAAGCAGCCTGGTATATAAGGAGTCCTGTCCGGGGAGGGTACAGGACTGGTTCCCTGAGAAGCACTAGAGAGCAGTGCTGGGCAGGCTAATGGGATAAAGGCTCCAGGCCTTGCACCAAGGGCCAAGCAGATGCAGGGGTCACAGGGGAAGTGGCTCAGGGAACAAGAGACAGTAGAACAGGGTAGGGCAAGGCTGCTGCCAGAGGGTCCCTAGATTGGGGTCCAGAGTAGTGGGTGGGCCTGAGTCCCCCCCTTTACACCACACCTTGCCACCAAGGCATGGTCCACAGGGACTATGGCTGGCCCCTGAGACAGAGGGGCTGGGCTTGGGGACCACAGAGAGAGCAGAGACCAAGGACTGCCAGTACAACCCCCAGGAGGGGGTAAGAGTCCACAGCAGTGGGTACTGCCGGAGAGCAGTGTCCTGAAGAGGACACCAGAGTCTGGGAGCGACGCAGGCCCAGCACGAGAGCGCAGCGTGAAGATGGGTGAGACATCGCCACAAGGGGGCGCCCTGCTGAATAAGAACTAATTCCCTGGAGCTACCAGCAGGAGGTGCCACAGAGGTGAGTCCTGCCCCAAAACAGTGCCCTAAATGTCATGGGAAGGTAGTAATGCCACTTCTCCCAGCTCACACAGCTTTGTGAATCTAGGCCAGAAGCACCTGGAGCTGAAAGTATTCTGCAAACGTCTGTCAAGTCCATGACTTGTTTCAGGCCAAGTGAATATTTTTGGCGCACAAACTAATCACCCCAAGTGTTTTTTCTCCTGCTCTAATAAGCATCATGGCTGATTACGGCTCATCGGCCTACTCATTCCAGAGCTGGCTGCATCATAGCAGCTGGTGATGTGTCTTTCTTCAGCCTACCTGAGGGGGGGGGGGGGGGGGGGGGGGGGGGGGGGGGTTGTAAAACACTTGGCGCTCATTAGATCAAAGCTGGAGGAAGGCGCAAAATCCTTGGTGATGTTTTAACCCCATGGCTTCCAAGCCCAAGAGATCATTCAGCCCAGATTAGTTGTCACCTTAGATCTTCCACCAAAAACAACGCTGGTAGTCAATTGCATAGTAAACTAACTCTAGGTTTATTAGCAACAACAAGGAAGAGAGTTGACTGAGAGGTTAAAGCGGGTAACTATATGGAAAGGCGAGTCTGCTTATAATCCCAAATGGTAGCAGCAAAATAGCAATCTGCCATTTTCTCAACAGTCTTTTATGGCTACTCAGAATAACAGTGGGGCTCTGTCTACTCGGTCACTTGTTCCAGCTTGTAAGAGTACATATGGTCTAGAGATGAAGAATCTTTTCCCTGAGTCCCTGCTTACAATGTCTTGCCACAGAAATCAAGCTGACAGGGTTACTCCCCTTTGATGGAGGATGAGAAATGTGTGCAGAGTTTTCACCTCCAATCATCACATACAATGAACATGGGCTTTGAAATTAGCACTTTTCTGTAAAAGTTCTTCACTTTCATTCCACGAGGCTTCTTTCTCCTGGTAGGGGTTAATTAATTACAGGGGTGTGTGGTGTGTCAGTGTTTGCTATCCTGTCATAATGGGATATGGATCGGTGAACACAACACGAGTGACAAGCATCCGTTTTCATGAGGTTTAAACACCAACTATGCTTTTCTATATCTAGCAGTCATTCTGATCTATACTAATACATGAGTGAATTGGCTTGAGGCTTTGGCATGAGCTAGCACCTAGTCTGCCAGCAACACAGAAATATTTAAACATTTAAAAAAACTTCCCAGCTGAAACTCTTCATTGACCCACATTTATGAGTTGCTTGGAGCGCAAAGAAATGTGTTTTCTTTTATTGGATGAACAAAAGTTCACACAGCTCTAATTGTGACCCCGTTTCTGGTGCCTGGATGCAGGTGATGCCAGGGTATGTGTGTGGACAATGAGTCAAGGAATATTCTCTTGACGTGACAATTCCAGGAAGCAGAAAACTCATTCAGACGCGTGCACACCCTTGTAAAAGCCAAGGCCCACGCCAGCCAAGTTCTTGTGGTGGCTCGATTTCCAGCTACCAGGGTGAGGAATGAGGATGGACAAGATCTGAATCAGGTGCGGGTCTTGGCTAGCAGGCCCATGTCTTCCCTTGAGATGCAGAGTAAGGGCCTGCGGGCAGAGGGATCCAGATGGCTGAAAGAGAACAAAACCCGTAATTGTGCATGTGCACAATTCTTGTGCAAACAATCTAGCACCTGATTTAAATCCAAAATCCTCCATATAGACAGGGCTGGCCTTACCATGAGGCGAACTGAGGCGGCCGCCTCAGGTGCCAGACTGTGTGTGTGTGTGGGGGGGGGGTGCCACTAGTTCACACTTTTTGAACAAGGCATTTTAAGTTGTTAGTTCTCCTTTATTGGGGTCGGTAGCAGAGCAGTACCATGAGAGGAGTAAAACAGGAAGAAAGCAGAATTGAGACCTTTCAAAGTTTTGGCCCAAGTGAGGGAGCATGGGGGCGCCCTTTGAGCTCCCCGCCTCAGGTGCCAAAATGTTGTGGGCCGGCCCTGCATATAGAGTAAATCTCCAGCCTACTATATAAACAGTAGTGACTGACTTTGAGTATTTATTACACTGTTGTACCTTTAGGATGGTAGGTCCAAAACCATGTGCTTGTATACCACATTGTATACCCTTAGTATTACCACTCTTCTCTGCGTTGGTCTCAACCACCCCGCTCCAGTTCCAGGCAGCGTAATAAAGAGCAGAGAATGGCATGGAAAAGAGGAGCATCTCAACATCATTGAGCAGGGCAGCTCAGAACCAAGCAATCTCCTTCCAGAGCATCTCTTAGCAATGACAGGGCAATTGGAAGATAACAAATCATGGCTAGCTTCCCCGCAATGATTAGCCTCTCGCGGAATAGCTGCCATGGTCTGTTCCAAAGATGGCTGGGTTTTTCCCAGTGGAGGATACCGGCACCAAATGGGTGGACTGGGGGAGTAAAAGGGAGGTAGTGGTTCTCTTCCACGCTCCACCCACAAGCTAAGCTCCCCCCACACGAGTCACCGAAATGAGATGCAGCTCACAGTCGATTGTGCAGACGTTCATCATCTGTTGATGTGTCACCAATTGGCTGGCCTGGCTGGGAAGGGTAGCCCTGGGCAGTCTCTCAGATCACAAAGGGAGAGAGCCTCCATGGCAAATGGTGCATGATTGCAACTGCTCTCCCTCCTCCCCCCCCACCCCTCCCTCCATTTTTGGGAACACTGACCTGCAGCCGCTGGTGTTCACCATTACTGCCCATCAGGTAGTAAGCCAGGCACTTGTCATGCGATATACAGGGCCTGGTTCACCTTGGCTTGATTCTGATTTTTACACTGCTGGGATTGTGTCGAAGTCACGCTGCACCTCTACTGCTGTTCTCCCTCCCGAGTGCCGCACCAGCTGCTGGTGCAGGCCAATTGCAATGGGTACATGTCACACCCCCTGCGGGGCACTGCCTCGTGGGTCCATCCGGCTCAACGGCGCCTGCCACTGGCTGCCTGCGCACCACGGAGGCTCCTGGCGTGATCAGGCTAGGGTGGAGCCATGGCCTGGGAGAGAGAGACCATTGATGGAAGTGCCCTGGTCACGTTCCATATGGTGGAGTGGAACGGCCAGATGGGGTCAGACCAACGGTCCATCTACCCCAGTAGCCTGTCTGCCAACCGGGGCCAGTGCCAGCTGCTTCAGAAGGAAAGAACCCAACAGGGCAGTTGGCAAGTGACTCATCGCCTGTCGTCTCGTCCCAGCATCTGGCAGTCAGATTTTTGTCGCTTTCATATCCCTCCTTAGTCCTCTCTTTTCTAAGTGATACAGCCCCGGTCTTTCTAATCTCTCCTCAGACGGAAGCTGCTCCATGCCCCATATCATTTGTTACCCTCCTCTGCCTCTTTTTTTTTTTTTTTTTATTTCTAATACATTTTTTTTAAACAGGGTGACCAGATCTGCACGCAGTATTCAGGGCATGCCAGGGATTTATATAGTGGCATTATAATATTTATTGCCTCGTTATCTATCCTTTCCCTTGTGGTTCCCAACACGATTAGCGGTTTTGAACGCCGCTGCACATCGAATAGCTGATTTTCAGCGCACTCTCCGTAGTGATTCTAAGCTCTTGTTCTCGAGTGGTAAACGCTAATTTAGACCCCATCGTTTTGTTGGCTTTGTTGAGGTTGTTTTCCGATGAGCATTACTTTGCATTTATCAACACTGAATTTCACTGGACATGTTGTTGCCCTTTGTGAGATCTCTTTGCAGCTCTTCACAGTCTGCTATGGACTTAATGATCTTGAGTAATATGGTATCGTCTGCAAACTTTGCCCCTCATTGTTTACCCCTTTCTCCTCATCACTTATGAATATGTTGGACAGCACAGGTCCTAGTTAGGGATGTAAGCGACTAGTCGACTAGCCGATAAGTTTAGTTGACTAGTCCCTCAACTAGTCGCTTCTCTCCACCCTTCCTGGCAGCAAGTGGTGGGAGGGGAGGAACAGGAGCTGGTGCTGGGGGGAGTGGGCTTAAAAGCCAGTTCCCCCCAGCACTGTCTCCGCAGGGGGCAGGGGTAGCGGGGACTGGGCACAAGCTCATGCCCAGTCTCAGATGCTGCATCTCTGTTTTTTAAATGTATTCAGAGCCTTAAAAAGCAGAAGTGCAGCAGTGGGGGAGAGGGAGGGACAGCATGAGCCAGGACAGCTGATTCCTGGCTCATGGGGAGTTTCCCCCGCTGAGTGCCAGCCTTTTAAATGTATTAAGAGCCTGCCTGCTCTTAATGCATTTAAAAGACAGACTCACAGCAGGGTTAGCTCCTGGGGCCGGGAGTGAACCTTGCTGCGGCTCCCTTGCTTATCGACTAGTCGATGGAAATTCCATCATCTAGTCAATTAGTTGATTAAACTAAATTTAACATCCCTAGTTCCAGTATATATGCTGGGGGGGGGGGGACCTGGTAGTCACCTCTCTCCATTGTGCACGCACACTATTTATTCCTCCTCTGTGCTTGTTGTCTTTTCACTAGTTACTGATCCATGCAAGGACCTTTCCTCTTATCCCATGACAGCTCACGTTGCTAAAGAGCCTTTGGCAAGGGACAGTGTCAAAGGTGATCTCAAAGTCCAAGTACGTTACATCCACCACTTGTGTTGCAAACTTCTGATGTCCCCTCAAGCAGATGGTCTTATGATCGCCAGGTGCCAGACACCAGGTTGCTTATGAAAGAGTTCAAAGATAAACCTTGGCCTGTTGCATCACCTGTGAAAATCTTTGCTCAGTCTGCGAGGAAGTGGCGCTGTTCCCAAGCAGGCAAAAGGTAAAGGAGTGCCTAAGCCAAGGTCACCAAATGTTTTGGTTCTAGGCCAAGAGGACAATTGCTGTAGGTCCCAGAAGAGTTTCCTGGCAAAGTGCTTCCTTGGGGATAAACCTTCCATTGCACCACTTCTGTGCGTTGGTCTGGAAAGCCCCTCGCTGACCCTGGTAGACACAGACTGGACAGAGTAAGATAAGACACAATCCTTGGGTGTCTCCTCCTTTTACCATTCCAGCTGAGGCCACAGTCTCATGCACGTCTCATGCATGGTGGCCTTTTACTTTCTCCTCTGTTCTGGGGGCTTTTGCCACCTCTGACTCGGGGGCCTGCCTTCCCTTCAGTGGCGGCTTGCACGTCTCTTCGGAATGTATTTGAAAGGATTTGAGTGTAGGCTGAAAGAACTGGGCTTTTTTAGTTTGGAAGAAGGAAGATGGGGGACATGCAAGCAGCTTTCAAGCTCCTAAAAAGTTGTTACAAGGAAGAGGGAGGAAAAATTCACCTTCTTGACCTCTGAGGATCGGACAAGGAGCAATAGGGTTAAATTGCAGCAGGGGGGATTTAGGAAGTTTTTCCTAATGTCCGACCTGTCAGGGTGGTTAAGCGCCGGGATAAGGTGCCTAGGGAAATTGTCGAATCTCCATCACTGGAGATAGGTGTCTGTCTAACCTGCTCTTAACTCTCAGGGATGGTCTAGAGGGTGCTTGGTCCTGCTGTGAGGGCAGGGGACTGGACTCGATGACCTCTCATGGTTCCATCCAGTTCTATGATTCAGGAGTCCAGGCTGCTATTGGCCTTTATCCCCTGCTATTGTGCAGGCTCTTGAGATGGGGGCATACTAGCCAATAGGTCCATGACTTTGGGTTTGGGGGCGCTGTCTTAGGAGTGACCCCAGACCACTCTTTCTCCCTCCTGACTGGCTTGCAGCTGGGTCTCCCTCCAGCTGCTCTAACCTGCCCAGAGGGACTCCGTGATTTTGGTGGTTTTATTCCATCTCTGGCTTCTCTCTGTGGTTCCAGTGGCTGCCTGAGATCCATGCCCCTTCCAAAAGGATTTCCTTCATTCCCTGGCACGAGCACTTTACCAGTCCTTCTTGCTTTCCGATGGTTGCTAAGAGGTCTTGCTCTTCCAAGAGACGTGTACCACCTGTAGGCATCTCTCTGCACCATCCCTGACTCCCCAACCATAGCTCTGTCTGGGTACAGTGGAAATCTGTGATACCCCGCACAAGCTGCCTGACTGCCTTCTCCCACTCAATGGGAGAGGGTGTCAGAGCCTGCAGAGCTTGGCGATAACTCGGATCAGTGAGAGGGGTTGTGGGCCAGAAGAAGTGGTGGGATCTGCCTTAAGTGGGGGGAGAGGATGGGTTCTTGCATGTGCTTTGCTTGGGGCTCTGCCTGTCCTGACTGGAACGCTCAGCAGCAGCAATTACCAACTTAATTATTAGATAGCCTGGGCCTAGAGAAAACCAGATGTCCTGCCAGCAGATGGGGCAACAGTCAGCACGCAGACATGCATAACAGAAACAATTAGTAGCAGTTATAATCAGAGCTCTGGTGTGACTGGCCCTGGACCAAGTGGGACAATAAAACTCTTGGGTAAACAGAATGCAACCTGTTGCAATATCCTGGCAATCAGATGCATGGGTTGAAATCTCTGATTTGTGAAGCTGGGGATTACGATTTTTCTGCATGGGTCTGGACTCTGGTCCGATCGGTTGGACCAAATGAGGGGGGGCAGCATGGTTTGGTGGACAGGAGCGACCCTGGAAGTCAGGAGACTCGGCTTCTGTTCCTAGCTGCCAGCTCTTGCACTGACTTCTTATGCGGCTTTAATCTTTGCAGGGGAGCCGCATCCCTCCACTCACAAACTTTGCCTGGAATTAGGGGGGAGGGACTCACACTAGGATGTTAGGTCGGCAACATCACTGCCCCTGTGTCCCCCATCTCTAAAATGGAGATCTCTCTAGTGCCGTACAAAACGCCTATCTCCGTGGTATGTTTGTGAGCTGTTCTATGTAATGCAAAGCCTCGTAGAGAGCAATTGCTGACGGTATCAATGCCTCTGCAATTAGAAGAATGTAGCTGGATGAGTGGGAGAAGGCATATCATGGCTGTTGTCCACTTCAGGGTGTTAAGAAGCTACAGAAATTGCCTTCTCTGAAAAGACAGCTGCCCCGGAGTTTGGAGAAATGGGGTGACTTTGGTCCCTTTGGGTTTGCTGTGCTTTGACTCCTGGGTTGAATGACTATTGAGTGACACCTGGCAGCAATGGGAACCATACACCAACCTAGATTTGTCTCAAAACCGGGCCCGTGGTCTTTCAGAGGGGTTATAAGACTTTAAAAATATGCAGGCTAAGTTTCACCTGCCTACTCAAGCAGAACGCCAGGCCTATCTTGGCCGGGAAGTACAAAATCAGGGGCAAAAGAGGCATTTCTTCAAAAGTGGAAACATTTCCTGGGCTCCACCAAGTTTATAAATGTAATTATTGCTCCACAGAGGGTGGGCTGAGAGAGGATGTGACCTTTAACCTGAAATCCCACCTGTGTTAGTGATTCAGATAGGTTTTCACAAAGCCTACCGACTCGTGCAGTCAATGGTGTGCTTGCTGCACAGGGAAATCTGCTGGTGACCACCATGCTAAGGACCCCTTGTGCTCTAAGAAGCACTGGGAAAGTGCACGTTCCAGGGAATGAAGCAAATCCCTCTGGAAGAGGCAGTTTGGGAAAGGTGCCGATTGGGTTGGCTTGTCTAGTCCTGTCCATTGCTTTAAGAACAAGCCACTCTTCTCTTTAATTGCTAACATCCACTTCAAAACCAATATTTGGCTCCTGGCTTATGGCCCAATCCTGGGTGATACTGAACATCTCTGTTTCCTAGCGTCCCCAATTCCCACTAAAGTTCAAAGGGAGCCTTTCTGTGGACTTGGATGGATGTTGGATCAGACTCTGTGTGAGCATGTGAACATCTCTTGCTTGCACATTTCATCATCTGTTCCTCTAGGCAGCCGCATCAGACCCTGATGCAATCTTTCCTGGCTCCTTGTGCCACTGTTTATTCATGGGCAAAGAAGGTGTAAGGGACCATATAAGATACCAGGCAGTGGAGAGTGACCTTGCAGGATGTAACATGCTTAGGACCCTTTGTGCTAGGGATGTGAACGACTAGTCGACTAGTTGCTTTCCTCCCCTTGCTGCCTCTATCAGAAAGAGGCAGCAAGGAAGGGGAGGGGGGAGAGGAAGGAGTTCTCAGGCTGTATGCAATGTTTCAAAGTGGCATAATCACATGGAACCCGGGGTCAGCTGAGCATGTGGTGCTGCCATTTTGAAATGCTGCAGGGAGCACGTGGTGCTGCCCTGCTGGCCCAGTGCTCCCTGCAGCGCTTTCATCTTTGAAGTGTAGCAACAGCTGCTATTATTATCTTTTGGTGAGGGAGCACCCTTATCGACTATTCGATTAGCCAGTTCATTGACATTTAACATCCCGACTTTGTGCTCCAAGAAGCTGGGACTGCCAAGCATGGCACAGAATCCACACAATGCAATGCAATTTTGCTCCTGAAGCACTTTCATTTAAATATACTGTTTCTAGCCCTTCTGGGTATGAAGAAAATCTTGCAAGCAGGAACCAGGTGTACCTGGTGCAGCCAGCTAGCTGCTTCTGTCTACAAATAGTTGGAAACAGACGCTGTTAAAACTTCCAATCAACCCTTTGGCACAGTCTGGAGCAGTGACATGCTGTCAATAGACAAGCCTTCAACACCTCAAAAGTGGCAGATGTAAAATAAATGGACTAAACATCAACAGAACAGAGGAACAATTATCCTCAGTGTATTAATCATTAACTCTGTGGAAAACCTCAATTTTAATGTAAAGGAAGCTGCCACAGAATTTCCCTCAAGTGCACTGGAGTGCCACAGAATCCAAGAATCTTGGTACAGAATTTTAGCTGTATGCTACAGAGCATATAGAGCAGGATCGCATCTGACCAAGCTAGACCTAATGGGAGCCATATGATGGTACCATTGTAGATCCAGGTTCAGTTTTATTACTGAATGTATTAATGGTGGTATAAGTGGTTCAGGCTAAATTTTGGCTAGTTTTGATTCCAGCTGCTTGAAGGCAGTTCTGTGTCATGTCAACAACAGAGCTGGTTGGAAAAGCATTTGTTTTTGCTTGGAAAGTGTAAAAGAGAATTGTAGGGGAGTGAAGAGTTTAATCTAAACTTCCCAGTGAAAAATTCAACTTTTGGTTTGAGGGTTTTCAGTTTTTTGAGGAACAGTCAAAACTTTCTATGGAAATCATCTGCATTCCACCAAAAAAAAAATGCATTTAGTAAATAACTCAATTGTCTGTCAAAAACCAGTTCACATCGAACATTTTCAGCCAACCAAAGTGAACAGACTAGTTGTATTTTGGAACGGTTCTCCTTTGTCTGAGATGACTTTTGTTGTTGTTTTTGTTTTGTGGTTGAAGTTAAATGTCTAGATTTTGCTTGGCTATAGTCTATGCACAGGGACTGGTAGGTGAGCAAGAGGTAAGCTTTATGGTTTGTTCTGTCTGCTCTAGATAAAGTTTTAGTGAGATGGAGTTTGTTGTGGTCAAGGCAGGTTCACAGGTTGATTGGGAAGTTTTCAGATTCTCAGTCTCTGGGGTTGTGCTTTTATAGACTTCAATAAGAACTCCTCTCTTTGAATAACCCCTCAAAGCCACAAGTCCTTTTGGAGTTTGTACAGTATACTCTTTTTTCCTCCCTGGTGTGGTTCATAAGAACATAAGATTCATAAGAACGGCCGTACTGGGTCAGACCAAAGGTCCCTCTAGCCCAGTAGCCTG
>JANRFK010001234.1:5704560-5727589 GCA_030068395.1 Apalone spinifera
CTCTAATTTTCCTGCACACTGATGAAATGATTCTGGTTTTTACCTTTCCTTTTCTTTATCTTGCACTACATTGGGCAACAGTGGCTAGAGAATTTTCGGGAGGAAATGGGTAATTTGGTTTATTTTTGTGCTGTCTGGGTTATTTAGTAGTCGTACCTTTTAGGGAGGCTCTTAAATGCGTTTTAAATTTGTCCAAGATCTCTAGGACGTTCGGCTCCCTATTATTGTTATTCTCTTGTAAATCGAATGAATGAAATTCCCAGCTATGCGATGGGCCAGATTATGATCCCTTTCCTCTGGCTGAGATGTTAGAGGGTGGCACTGGAGATTAACTGCTTTAATCTTGCACCCCACAGTGGGCAGCTCACCAATGGAAATCAGACAGCAAGATGACGGGGAGGCTTGGCTCGGCTGTGTTCTACGGTACCTTACGCCCTTGATTCATGGGGGCCTACTCAGAGAAAAGGCTTTTCTTCTTTAGGGAGCAGGACCCCAAGTTAGGGTGCGGGGCAATAGGCAGAAGGAGCCCCCAGAAGCTCATGGCCAGAGTACCAGGTGTTGTCTGGGCCTTGCCCCCTATGACTACATGGGAGATGCTGTTGCTCCAGACCTCGTGAACTCTCACTCCAGCCTGCATCTGGAGGCGTGTGTGCAGGGGAGGCACGGGGGTGGCTCCATGGTGCTTGCGGTCAGCCATGGCTGCAGGGGCTTTGCATTCGGTGCCTAACTACGCTTGTCCCCCTTGCTCTGTGGGGAGGGCGTAGGCTGCAGGTGCACCTCTGTAGCAGACCCATAATACAGTACTCTGTGCTAAGGCAGAAGAGGGCCCTTTACACCCTCTTGCTCCCCTGCACAGACTTGTAATGAGGCCTAGGGGGAATACTTTTGCAGTAAGACACGGCTGCTGTGAGCACGTTGGCTCCGCCGGTCACTCATACTTTCAGTGCTCAGACTCCTGCCGGTTCCATCCCAAATGCTCCTCACCTGGCTACAGCCTACAAGCATTTCCCACCGATTGCACTGTTTGTCTTAGAGGCTTGGGCCACTGCCTAGAATGCACACAGGATCCCAGGCAAACACATCATATCCACCAGGGAAAAGTTCCTTCCCCGCCTAGTCAAACAAGGCAGGATGTCATAGGTACCCACGCCTAGGGAGAAATGAAACCTCCTTCTTGGAGAGGCAGGTGGTTTATGGAATGTGCTGTTTCCCCATGCTAACCTGGGCCTGTAGCAACTTGCTTCTGAGAACAATGCCTTGAACCATGCTCTGGTTGTGTTTTATATATTGAAAAACTTAACATATGGGCTACGTCTTTGGCTCTGTGTTTTACTTTTCTTACCCTTTAAAAACGTGTGTAAATTCTCCCTGTTGTGGGCTTGATGCAGAAATTACTTAAAGTTCTCTGGCCAGCGTGACAGAGGAGGTCAGACTCAGCAGACCAGACAGCCTCTGTGGGCCCCTGGGAAAGTTGGGGAGGGGGCCCGGCTCTGGGCTCCCAGAAGGGGCGGGGCCAAGGGCTGAAGGGGCGGGGCTAAGGGTAGCCAGGTCTTAGCACTGCTTGGAGTACAGTGTCTCTACTCCAGCTCTTCGCGTTGCCTGGAGCAGTGATTTGAAGGGCCCGGAGCTCCGGCCATCACTGCTGCTATTGAGGTGGTGGCAGTGGCTGGAGCCCCGGGCCTCTTTGAATTGCCACACCCTGGGGCAACTGCCCCTTCCCCCTCACTCCCCCGTCAGCGGGTCTGGTCAGCCTAGATAATCATAAGTCCCTTTAGGCCTTAAATATCTGCCTGTCTATAAGAAGCAATCCTTGGCTTCAGAAATTCGAGTGGAGAGAGTGATCAGCAAAAGGCTTATTGAACTGATCTCACCATTTTATTTTAGTGTGGTTCCAAAATATTAACGATAAAGCTAAGAAAATAGTGGTTTTTTGGTGTGTGTTTTCCCAACAAATTTTGTTTGATGAAAACAATTTTTGTTTTCATTTTTGCTGAAGTTTTCAATGGACAATTTTCACTTTTTTCAAACTCCCTCCCCCTAAAACAACCTCCCCGCACACAATTGTTTTAGCTACCCAGCTACCCAAACCAAAAGTGTTCAGTCCAAAGCTGCTGAACGCACACAAGAAAATTTGCCAAAACTGTGGCTGACTGCACGTTTTTAAAAAGGTTTAAAGCCTTTTGCTTTTTGTATTTTCATTTTTCTGCGGCAAAATAAAAAAAAATATTAAAAAAGCAGACCCTTTCTGTGAAAATGCTCATGTAGTTGAAACCTATTTTTTCCACAGGAAAAAATAGGGTGATGGTAATTTTCAAGCAGTCCTGCTGGATAAAAAGAGTTTCAGATTCATAAATGTGTTTATGATTTGAAACCAATCAAGGGAAAAACATTTTTGCAAAATCATTTCACTCTGGGGCTTGCTCAAGCCACACGCTTTCTGCCCATGTTCCGTTCTGATCAATTGTTATTACCGTTCTGTGTCACATGGGTCGCTCTTCCGTGGTTGGATGGACACAAATGTGACAAAGTGAAGGTTCCGTTTTTGTCTGCCCCCTGGAAATACTCCTCTAATTTTCAGAGGTACTGAGTGTGATAGCCTGCAGTCACAGAAGACCCCCTTGGAGGTGCTTCCTGGAGTACTGACAAAGGCTCTAACGCTCGCCTCCTTGTTCTCTGGGGTTTCTCACCACCCTGTCCTGCTGGGCCAGATCTCCTCGTCTCCCTCAGCCAAGGCTCAGAGCTGAGATAACTGCCCCCTTCCCGTGCCCCAAGGAACAATATAGACACCGAATCTCTTCAGGTCTGAGGAAAATGCAGTTTTGGGCCCAGCTTCCAGGGAAACCATTCCCCAAATGGGATCAGAACCCCAAATGAATTATTTGGGTAAGCCCCCTTTAGCAATTATTATGCTCCCTCAGGTAGCAATTATTTAAATTGGGCTTGATAGTAAATACAAGTGATTTTATTAAGCACAAGCAGTGAGACTTAAGTGGTTGCAAGTGAAAACAGGCTGAGCAAAGTAGATTACAAATGCAAAATAACAAAAAATGCATAGGTCATTCTAAGCTACACTCCAGCTTATTGCAAACTCACCCTAAAACTGTTCTTATTCCAGCTAAGCCTCCAAACCAGGGATGTCCCCTTTTCCCTGGGGTCTTCAGTTATCCTCCTGGGTGTGCCATGCCAGCCAAAGACCAAGAACTGAAAATCTTTGCATCTTACATAGCCTTCTTTTCAGGTGGGAATTCTCTGATTTACATTTTCCTCTTCCATGGAAAATAACTTGGTCTGCCCCTCCCAGTTTAGGGAGGTCACCTGTTTTCCTGGGACCGACTGCTGCTAAGACTTAAAGGACAAAAGGGGCTGTTTACAGGTGATCACCCAGACATAGAGAGAAACACCCTTGGTGGCTTCCATTTGCATGTTTAAAACCATAAACCATTCCATGCTCCATATCTCTAACTCTTCATACAAGAGCGATATACACACACCAGAATAAGAGACACAGATCCAGCAGACCGAGACATTAAAATTGATATGTTACATGAAGTATTTTGTCCAACGCATTTTTGAGTTATGAACACAAATATGCAAAAGTCAATTTCATAGAGCAAGGGGGGAGGGGAGTGAAGGGAAACGTCACACTGAGCATGTCTAAAACCAGCCTCTCCATTCTTCATGTCGGGTACCCCACAATGGAGGCATCTAAAAGGAGTGGGCAGACTGTAAAATGAGTGTGTAAGGTAACACCGTTACATAGAACTCTGGCCAGGCATTTAGGAACTATAGCGACAGGTGATGGTTAAATTGTGCAGGAACCATTAGGTTGACTAGGTTGCAGCTTTGAGAGTTAGTGCATCTAGAACTCCAGGGTCAGGGAAGATTTTAAAAGGAAGAATTAAGTGTTAACTCTTGTTGACTTTCAGTGAGAATTAGGCGCCTAACGGGTCTCTGTGCCTTTGAAAACTTCCCTCTTAAACAATGCCGCCACTGTCATACAGCATCCTATTTAGTAGACTCCAGACTCAGGACCATAGCTTTCCGGCAATTAATGCACTGCTTGTTGATTGGAGAACCAAAAAAGTGCCCCCAGTAAAAGGAGGCTGGTCTGAAGCCAAGGGACGGGCGCTCTAGAAACAGAAATTGTACGTCTGTTATATACCCTGGGCCAGGCCTGTAATCACATGGGTGAGCAGTTACTCACACAAATCGTCTCCTTGACTTCAGTGGAATGACTCTTGGAACTGCTCATCAGTGGGGGTATGAGGCTCACGACCCAGCCCAGAGCTAATGGAGGAAGGAGCTCATGAGGAACCGGCTTTCATCCAGTTAGAAGCAGACTCAGGTGAAATAGTTCTGAGTGCTCCTGACTCTGTGTGGCCCAAGTGGCTATCTAATGTCTGGTGGTTTTCATTAGGCAGAGAAACAGAGGATGCAGTCAGGTGTTACAAAGAATGTCCACGGAGTTCTGCTCCCCTGGATGTAGTAGGATCAAACAGCAGGGAGTTCCCTTGTTCATCATTTTAAAATCTGCCTTTCTTGCATGTTTTGTGCTCAGGGAGCTCTATCTATCTGCTGCCTCTGAGGCTTTGCTAACATCTACTTCTCCCATTGTCTGCTGCATCCTATGTGTCCTGCCTCTCACACACACTATCTCCTACATTTGCTATCTGAGAACCCATGAAGCCAGCTTGGCTTAGTTTCAGATCAGGCTTTGTCATACAGCTGTTTGCCTTGGGTGATGGCTTCTCTTGTCTCCCCCTATCTTGACACATTAAGGGGCTTGCTTCTTTAATTTAGCCCACAACATGGGAACTTAATGCATCCATGGGCTTTAACCAGGCCTGTGACTGTCTACAAATGAAAGACCTTGCAGGAAGTGTGGGGAGCTCTACTGCATGACAATGCTCCCAACCCACAGATAATTTCCCTTAATTAATTATGCAACCTGACCTCCTTTACTATAATCTTCCTGGCAACTCCACAGCAAAGCTTACTCCAAACAGATGCTTACATGAATCAGTTCCAACACTCAGCTTCTTGGGGGGGGGGGGAGGGAATTCATAGCCTCTCAGGGCTGCTGGCCCACTATGGCCTCTCCTTAATTAAATATGCAACTTAAACTGAATCAGCTTAATGACATAACCTCTCACTCCACTTGTGTTAGAGAATTACACCATTAACTCTCATGGGGTATATGGAGATAGACTGGTTTCAATCTGCAAGAACTCCCAGAGGGTCATAACTTGGGGGGGGGGAAGTGATTATTCCCCTTTATGTGGTACTGATGAGGCCATATCTGGAGTACTGTGTCCAATTCTGGGCCTCTCATTACAGAAAGGATATGGACACATTGGAGAGTGTCTAGCAGAGGGCAACCAAAATGATTAGTGGGCTGGAGCACATGACTTATGAGGAGAGGCTGAAGAATTGGGGCTTAGTCTGCAGAAGAGATGCGTGAGGGGGGATTGGATAGCAACTTTCAACTCCCTGAAGGGGGGTTCTAAAGAGGATGGCGAGAGGCTGTTCTCAGTGGTGGCAGAGGGCAGAATGAGGCACAATGGTCTCAAGTTACAGTGGGGGAGGTCTAGACTGGATATTCGGAAAAACTGTTTCCCTAAGAGGGTGGTGAAGCACTGAAATGGGTTCCCTAGGGAGAGGGTGGAATCTCCATCCCTAGAGGTTTGTAAGTCCTGACTTGACAAAGTCCTGGCTGAGATGATTGAGTTGGGATTGGTCCTGCTTTGGGCAGAGGGTTGGACTCCGTGACCTCCTGGGATCTCTTTCAGTCCTAGGATTCTATGGGGCACTGCTTTTTACTAAACGGACTTACCCATGTAGATGGAGAAGTTTCTGTTCATTTCACGAGACGTTTTCATCGGCTATAGTCAAAGGACCCCATTCTTTTTTACATCACTTCACATTGCTCTAGCTGAGCAAAGGTTTGTGACTCAACTGAACCTGGGAGTAAGTGGCCCAGCCCAGCCCAGGTCCATAGATTTATGGTGGCGCAAATATGCACAGTGGCAATACATGTAATTGGCCACAGTGATGTGATATTGTCTTACCATAAGTGAGACTCAGGCCCAAAGTTTGAAATCTAACGATTGCACTGAATGTGGACCTGGAATCCAGATATCTCCGAGGACATAGGTGGTTCTCTCTCTAGATTATCATCTTTGGCTTCTCTCTCATCAACCTACAATGCTTCACATTTTTCTGCTGAGTAATTTAGGAGCAGCAAAATCGCGGATACAGGCCTGACTCATTAAAGCGATTTATGAGTTGGGTTTCCTTGGCTTTGGGGTGCCCCTCTTGAGACCACAACCACACACTGCAAATCAGACCTTAAAGGGGTCTGAAGTTGAAAGTCTGAAAAAGAGGTGCCTAAACTCGATCATCACTCTTGAAAATGTAAGTCTAGGCCAATACCATGCACTTTTACAGCACCTTCTATCTGAAACCAATGGGAGCAAAAGCAGCTCAGAAGCTTTGAAAATCAGCCTGTGCTGGTGTGTCCGTGTGTTTAAACAGAAAATTTCCAAACAAAGTTGTTGTGGTGACTCGGGGGGAGGGAGGGGGAGGGTGCATTTCCCCTTGAATTTGTACTGAAACAGTTTGCTCAGATAATCCAATTTGATTGCTTAACTGGAACATTTGGGGGGCATAGTTCAGAAGGGATCAGAAAATACCCACCTTCTAAATATATTAACTCCCAAATACTGGAGGGTGGAGGTTTGTAAAACTTAATGAATGTTCATTAATTAATTAGTGCTTTTGGAGCCTTGGATAAAAGGCTATATGACTTATTAACGATTATCCTTTATGACCATGAAAAGAGTCAGGAATTCACAGTGGTTCCTTTATTGTCAATATCTCTAATCCACCCCAGTCCAAACCATTCGATTTCTCAGCCCTCTTCTTTGGGAAACAAATTGCACGGATTGAGTGCTTAGACTAGGAAACATCAGCAGGCCGGGAGAACAAAGACCATTATTTGTCCCCCCCAAATAAGCAGGAGTAGCGGCAATGTGAAGTCCTCCACCAATGCAAATCACTCCTCATACACAGCAGGGTTTAGTCTCCAGGTTCATTCGATCCCTGCTGTATCTGTTAACGAGTGTGCCCTCCAGTTATTGATGATTCGCACAGTTGTCTGTTAGAAACTGGGTCGATGTGACCACACTCCTTTTCCTAAAGGCCACCAGGTGGTAACTGATAGTTTCCACCAAGCAGAATCTGAACCATTGATCTAGAGGAGAAAGGAACAACCACCTTCATTACCATATGCCAAACTGTCTTCTTTCCTTAGCAAACCTCTTAATACTTCGCAGAAACATAGGAGCTGCAATGTTCATGTACCATCTGTTGGCCTCTCTCCCCACTGGTTCACTTTCATAGTGTTAACTCAACATGGAATTCCAAGCATCGTTTTGCGCCTGCCTGCAAAGCAGCATTACATTTGCTTTCTAAAGCTACATTCCCACTAAGTGTCTGAAATGGAGCCTTTCGGTTATTGGTGTGAATAACGGATGAGCTGTTGGCCATTTGAAAGAATGTGCAGCGGTCCAAAGGGGCTGTGCTTCTTTCACACCTTTCTGAAGCTATTATCCTCCTTGTTCAAATCTGCAGAGAACCGAATGAAAGCGTTGCCAAGTACGTATCACCCAATAATCTCCCAATCTCAAAGACCGTTTTGAAGAGGAAACATACAACTGATCTTCCTCCCTTCCAATTATAAATAATGTCCATGGAAGAGAAGAGAAGGCAAAGAAATTTGCCACAAGCTGGTGGCAACATGTTTTAAAACCAACAAGTGATCCCGTGGCCCCTTAGGATACGTCTACACTGCAGCGTTATTTTGGAATAACTGACATTATTCCAAAGTAACAAAGCGTGCGTCTACACTAGAGGCAGTTATTTTGAAATTATGTTGAGCTGGAGGACTTCTTACTCCAACTCCTGTAACCCTCATTTTAGGAGGAGTAAGGGAAATCGAAGGAAGTGATCTTCCTTCAACTTCCTGCTGTGTAGACAGCGCCAAAAGCCAAATTAAGCTATTTAGATTTAAGTTACGCAATTGACATAGCTGAAGTTGCGTAGCTTAATTTGACTTTAGCCCTGCTGTGCCCTTAGAGACTAACAAAAATATATATAGTATCATGAGCTTTTGTGGGCAAAACTCACTTCTTCTGGTAGGTTTTGCCCATGAAAGCTCATGATTCTATGTATTTTGATTAGTCTCTAAGGGGCCGCAGAACTATTCGTTTTGTTGTTGTTGTTTTTTAAGTTACAGACTAACACGGCTACCCCTCTAATAGATTTAAAGGCCATGAACCAAAAGATGTGTATGGTTTAGTCATGTTTCTCCTCATTTTTTCCCAACCAGTTGAAACAGGTTCAAGTTTTGACCTTTTCTAAGTTTGAAATTTAAAATATGTTGAACAGAAAAAAGCCCCACAATTATTGAATGTGTGAAAGCTTTCCCTTTTTCATGGCCAGCTTTCTTTCCTGGGGTGCATAATACATAAATGTTGGCTTCTCACAGAATGCATCTATTTGTATTTGGCCCAGTGCAGGCCAGACAGTGAGCACACAGCCATGTCAATCAGGCTGTGGCTCCCTCCACACCAGCACCAGTGCCTGCTTCTCTCTGCGCTGTCCAGTGCTCTCCACAGGTCCAGTTTTCCTGAGTGCTTCTTGAGTGAGGACGTGGAATTGGGGGTGCTCAATGCATCCCAAAAGCATGTTACAACAGCAGGCCTGGTAACAGACAGGAAGTAGTTAAGGAGCTTGCCTAGGACTGCTGTGCCACATGCTATCTGTGACACCTTGGCCAAACCACTTTGGCCTTTCTGTGTGGTACTTAGGCTAGGTCAACACCAGCTACATATTCTGGAGTTGGCTTACCTTAAGTCGACCTTGGCAGTGTCCCCACAGCGGGAGGCCAATGGGAGCTTCCCTTACTCCTGGCAAGAGCAGGAGTACTGAATGCCACTGGGGGCACCCTCTGAGTTTGATTAGTGAGTCTTAACTAGAATTGCTAAATTGAACTCCGGAGCATTGATTGCAGAATGAAGACACGGCCTTAGATGTTTTATGGAGGTTTTAATGCCAACGTCTGAAGCAGCCAAGCCAGATTATTGGGCTGGATGGGCCATGGCTGGGCTCTAGAATGGGAATTCTAATGCCATCAGAGACTGGCTTTGTGAGGATTTAGATGCACCAATAAGTATTTTCCAATAAGGGTAACAAGTGCCTTTTTAGGGAGGTTATTTCCTATACTGTTGCACTCATGCTAAAGTGGGGGGAGTGAGTAGATCAACAGAAATATCCACAGCTGCCAGCACCAAACAATCTGGAAGCTTTGAGAACTTTGTCTTCCAGCGGATTGGCACATTCTTTTGAGAAGAGAATATCACACGGTCAACAACTTACCTGTAACTAAATCCTATTGCACACACAGCCTGGAGCGAGGCATAGATGTGGTCCTGCCCACACCAATCAACGTTCACAATGTATTTCTAAAAACGTTCCATAAAGACACTCAACAGAACATGGTATGCGAGGACTTTGAGACTGAGGGACCAGAAGTAAAGATTATACTTTACTTTATAAAATAAGCCCTCCAGAGATGCATTGTGAGAGGCTGCTGGCTTGGAAGCTTGAGCCAAAGCTCTGTCATACCAGCTCCATCAAGAGAAGTTAATTGGGGCTGTCTGAGTAAGCCCAAGACTAGGGGCCCAATGGGGAACAGCTTCTGGCCTCATTAGATAGGCTTCTACACAAGGCTGGTAAGGAAGGAAGTTGGGGGAGGAAAGGGAGGAGCCAGGTGTGGAAGGCTGTGCTCCCCTGCTAGCTGCAGAAGCTAGTGGTCCCTGAAGTTGTAGGTGTAAATAGGTGAGTTCAATGCACTAGAGCTCTTTATTGCCAAGTGCAGGAGGCCGATAGGAACAAATGCTCCTGTCGGCTTTCCTTGCTCCTGGAAAGAGCAGGAGTACTGGACACTGGTGGGAGCACCCTCTGAGTTTGATTTAGCAAGTCTTAACTAGACCCACTAAATCAAACGCCAGAAGATTGATCATAGCAGTGGCGATCTTCCACATAGTGGAGATGTGGCCTGACCGTGCAATGTTTTATTTTTTATTCTGTAATAAATATATCCGCTAATCAGTCTGCTTGGACTAGCCCGTTTTGACTTCCTCTCTTGAGGGAGCAGCAAAATTGTTCAGAAAGTCCCCCTTGATGGGTTTTGTCAGCTTCATAAAATCACCCTGTTCTCCTATCCCCACATGTGGCAATGCGAGCAAGACATCTGTGTGCTGCAGGGCAAGGTTCTTTTAGACTGTTCAGGCGCAGGGCCAAGATTTTAGTAAGTGGTTAGTGATTTCCGGTGCCACAGTTTTTCCCAACTTGAGATGCCTTAAATGGCCTGAGTTCCAGGAGCCTGCTCAGCATCTAGTCTCTGCAAATCAGGTTGTAGGGTTGCAGTACGCACCTACCTTCACCAGGGGTATTTCTTCCTCCTTTTTGCAGCACTCAGCAACTCGTGATCTTGCTGAAGAGATGAAAAAATAAGGGACGTCCCTTGAAATAAAGGGCTGTTGGGAACCCCAAATCACTAATCACTTTTCAAAATCAGGATCCTAGGAACTGCCTGGGCGTTTGGACCCGGGATCCATCTTCCTGCTTCCAACAGAAGTCAACATCAGGGCATGTACAAGAAACTCCATCCTCCTATTTCAGGAAGTCCCGGTGACGGGTTTGTGTCAGCTGCATAATCCCGCCCTGTTCTCCCATCCCTACCTCTGCCCTCGTGTAGGTGCTGCTTGCCAAGGGTTGTACAGAAACGAACATTCAACGCATTTAAAAACTGCTTTAGGAAGCGATGGAAACAAATCCCACTTTTAAGGATTGCACTGAGCACACAAACACTCCATCTCTGATAAACAAAGACAAAGCAATGTCCAATGATGTGTTACCACTATCATTCAACGTCTTCTTTTTGGAAGGGTTTGGTTGAGCCTCAGCTTTTCCTCACAAGCACTAGCATCCTTGTGAGGGGAATTCGCTCCACACAAGCCCTGAGCTGTATAACATGCACCAGAAGGGGCCAATTAGCTTTACATGTTTCAGCTGGAGGGTAGACAGGCCCTGACTAGGCCGCCTGGCAAGGAAGCCTAGATGTGGGAGGAATCTGGGCTAGGATTAGAAAGCGAGAGCAGGTACAGGCCGCAAGTAGGCCAGTAGTCTAGGGAGAAAGTGAGTTTCTTTGGGATAAGCAGGCAGTTCAGAGGGAAATCAAGCCCTGGATGATGGAGTCTGCCAGGAGGCCAAGAGGAGTGAAGTAGCTCCAGGGAACAGAAGAAGTTCTGGTGACTGGGAGGTGGGGGTAGAAAAGTGTCCATGGAAACAGCATCTGGGACTGGATGACTAGTCATAGGGTCACTGGGCTGGAAGCTGGCATTATGGATGGACCCAGGTTCCTGCCCAAGTCCCTAGAAAGTGGTACAGGACTTAGAAGATTGTCTGAGGTGGCCTCTGGTCTTTGCCCCGGCTGGGGGGGGGGGATGTGTTATGGCTTGGCTGGAGAACCGAGTCACACAGAGGGAGCACATCAAGTCACAAAGGGAGAAGAGGGACCACAGCACAGCCAACTGATGAAGGGGCAGTAATCCATTCCCTTGCCACAACGATACAACGCTGCAGTGACCAAAGCTCTTTACAGCCCTCAGCATAAGTGCTGGGAAGCTCTAGGTGCGGCGAGTAGGTATCTATCGAGGGCAGACGACGTGCACTATAATTCGAGAACCTCCCAACCTTGGCATCGCTGTCGGAGCTGTATTGAAGAAGAGGAGCATTTACAGTGAGTGATGAGCCAGGATTTAGCACTGAGGGCCAAGTCAGCATTCCGGATCCTTATAGTAATGGGAACACCATCCTTAGACGAGAGAACACATCCGCATTTTTTAAACTCGTGCCAACACGCTGCTGTTTTGTGAAGTCACCTTTATGCTGTAGCCAGCTAAGAATCTACCTCCTGGTTGTTCCACTAGAAATCAGGGCAGCTTCCCACAAGCAGGGAAAGTGTTAGCGGGGGGATACTGCTCTAATTTTTCTGCTCCATGAGAGGGATTTTCCAGTGCGTGGTCCTGCCATGAGGGCAGGGCACTGGACTCAATGACCTCTCAAGGTCCCTTCCAGTTCTAGGATTCTCTGATTCTACTTAGTTGAAATGAGGTTTATCCCTGGCTTGGGAAGGACTCCTAAAATAGAATGGCACCTGTTATTGGGCTAAGGAGTAGGGGGGCAAAGTTTTTTGGGGGGCAGGTCAGGCACCTGTCTTAGCAATGTGGACTTCTATTCTTTAAGGCCTCATGCACACCAGCACGCAACATGGGGGACATGGGAGGTTTGTCCAGCAGTGTTTGCGCTGAGTGTGGTGAGAAGATAGGAATCACAGTCTCCTGCTGGACTGGATCTATGCTACTGTTGTGAACATAGCCTTCCTCAGGACGAACTATAGCCTCTTTGTTTCTGGCCAAAATCAGGAACTGCAGAGAGGCACCAAAATCTAGAAACAACAAAGCAACCCAAAGTTTTTCTAAGTGCAAAACCCTCCATAAGTGCAATGTGATCTCGAGGCAAAGGGTGAGGTCCCATCTGTAGCCACATTTTGAAAAGTGTAGGCTTCCTTTTGCAAGTGGCAATTTGGAGATATCACGGGCCGCTTTAGTTTTGCACCTCTGGCTAATGACTCTGCAAGTCAGCCCTGCCATTGGAAGTCCCTAATAGTCTGCTTTGCAGTTTCCAGTCATTTGGCAGGTGCAGATTCCACATACAAAAAGAAAGGCCAGATATCCACCTTTGAAACAGGTCTCCCGATTCCTACTGAAAAGTTGGGAAAATATTCAATCATAGGCTCATAAAATACTTGAACTGGAAGGGATCTCGAGAAGTCATCAAGTCCAGTCCCCTGTCCTCATGACAGGACCAAGCACCATCTAGATCATCCCTGACAGATGTCTATCTAACCTGCTCTGAAATATCCCCAGTGATGGAGATTCCACAACCTCCCTAGGCAATTTATTCCAGTGTTTAACCACCCTGACAGTTAGGAAGTTTTTTTTTTTAATCTCCTACCTAAACTCCCTTGCTGCAATTTAATCCCATTGCTTCTTGTTCTATTCTCTTTGTAACAACCTTTTAGGATGGTACTAGAAAACTGTTATCATGTCCCCTCTTAGTTGTCTCTTTTCCAAACTAAATAAACCCAATTTCTTCAGCCTTCCCTTGTGGCTCATGTTTTCTAGACTTTTAATCATTTTTGTTACTCTTCTCTGGACCTTCTCTAATTTCTTCACATCTTTCTTGAAATGCGGTGCCCAGAACTGGACACAATACTCCATCTGAGGCCTAATCAGAGTAGAGCAGAAGAATGACTTCTGGTGTCTTGCTCACAACACTCCTGTTAATGCATCCCAGAATCATGTTTGCTTTTTTTGCAACAGTCACACGGTTGACTCCTATTTAGCTTGTGATTCACTACAACCTCAACATCCCTGTCTGCAGTACTCCTTCCTAGATAGTCACTTCCCATTTTGTATTTACTCTTGGCTGTCATTGTATGGGTAATATCCTGAACAAAGTGGGAGGGAAACACATTTTTTGTCCAGTGAGAGTTTTTCAGATTTCAAATATTTTCCCTATCCAGAATTGACCCTCCACCCAAAGTCAAAATCTTTTTTTTTTTTTTTTTTGTAAACTGATAACCTGGAAAAAAAAATCAGATTGCATCAGCTGAAATGCTTGATTTCAATTTCAGTTTTTTTAAAACCCTTTTTTGGTGTCAAATAACTTTGAAACTTTGGGGGGAAAAAAGTAGTTTTGAAACTCCCCTCTCCCGCATTTTTGATTTAGAAACTGTTGACATAGAGTGTTTGGAAATATCTTTTTATGAAGTTGTCCCACATTTTTCAGAGTGGGAGATTCATTGAAAACAACCTTCTCCCTAGAATGGCTGAGGAGCATCTTCTCTCTGCTCCAGAGGAAACAAGAGTGGACAAGTACATGGTTCCCATTGAGGACGGCAATCTGAGCACCCCAGCAGATGCAATGAGGTGTTTCGTACATTCACATTCTTGCCACCTCCCCTCACATGGGATAGGTCTAATTAGAGAGTAGCACATCAATGATCAACCTACAGAAAAGAGGAGAGGAACATATGCCAGTGGCTTGTCGTCAGGTCTGGGCAAAACTGGGAGTGGTTTTGCTGACATCTCATCTGCCTGGTTTTGGTTTGGAGCCAGTTGTTTGAGGGTAACATGGCACATTTTCCATTTTCCAAGTTGCTTCCACTCACTTGGGTGATGCAAACTGGAGCAATCATTGTGTTTTCTTTTTGAAGCAATTCTCTCCCGGCCTCTTGGATCACCAAGGGGAATCATGCAAAACCTAGAATCGTTGTGTTTAAAAAAATAGCACCATGAAAAAATCTGGCACCAGGACAGCAGTGTTGTCAACCCCAAGCATTTAAAAGTCATGAGTCAGGCTCCCAAAAATCATGGGCAATGGAAAAATCATGATTTTTTTCAGCCAAAGATAATACATTTTGAATTTTTTTGTTCTAATTTAAGGCCTTTAGAGTACACTCAGAGTGTGTTTTCAGGCATTTCTGAAGCTAGGATTTACTTTTTAAAAGTGAGATCTGCAATTTTCCACCTAATCACAAGCCTCCAGGAGCAGGATCTTTACAAAGCACACCAATCATCACAAGACTTGTGATGGGTTTTCACTGTGGTGTTGCAAAATGGCACGCTGTGGGTGCGTCTGCACTGCAAGCTTACATCGAAGTAAGCTGCGCAATTTGCACAGCTTCTTTCGAGGTAATTTCAAAATAGCTTATTTTGAATTTTGGGACTGTTTACACAGCACCAAATTTTGCAATAAAGTGCTATTCCGAAACATCCTTTAGCCCTCATAGAATGTGGTTTACAGGGATTTCGGAATAAAGAGCCCATTACATTTCGGTATCCTGAAACTGCACCGCAGTGTAAACGTAGCCACAGATACCACATATGTTTGTGCAACAGAGTGTTTGTTTACATGGCTAGTTGTGTGTATAAATGGTTGTATGCGTGTGCAAATATTTGATTGGCAGGCGAAGTTGTGATGTAAATTAGGCACGTGGGATTGCCTTCCAATTCTCAGCTGTGGAATATATTTACGTGTTGGCTTTCCTTATTTCTGACATATTCTGCAAATATGCAACGTACGGTTGTGGTGGCTTTATTTGTATAAATAAGAAGATACAGAATTGAGTCCTCTTGTGCAACATGGAAAGAGGACTAGCTAGCACAGGCAATGAGGCTGCTGGGAAGTGTGAGAATGAGATCTGCTTCATATACAGGGGATTGCCATGAAAAGAAAAGCATGGACAAAAGCCCCACCTCCTTAGCATAGGAACATTGCACC
Source organism: Apalone spinifera (assembly GCA_030068395.1). Classification (NCBI taxonomy): domain Eukaryota; kingdom Metazoa; phylum Chordata; order Testudines; family Trionychidae; genus Apalone; species Apalone spinifera. The sequence continues at coordinate 5,720,035 of JANRFK010001234.1, forward strand.
TTTAGGAAAGGCTAGGGGTTCCAGTCCCGATGCATGACTTGAATACACTAAATTCTATTTCAGGACCAAGACTGCTGTCACACGAACTACCTTGATATTCTCCTCCTTTTATGAACATGTACCTGCTTGGTCCCAGTCACAATTCTTTTATCTTTTCCCCTTTTGCTCATGATGTTTTGGGAGTATTTGTCCTTATTGTGTGGACATACTCTATTACTTGGCCCATCCTTAATTAGATATTCACACAAGCTCTTGCTGTGATTTTGAAAAGTGAGATTTTCCCATGACCTTACCTGCTCTCTTTGGGCTGGTCTTTGAATACAGACAGCACACCCCAGTCTGCACAAGGAAATAATGTAGTTCTTGGCAGGACATTTATGTTTTTTCTCAGGGATGGGTCTTTTTAAGTGAATGGTTCAGTGTGGAAAATGTCTGAACTCAAAATATTGCAATGGGGCCCCTGGGGATGTAACTTACTGAGCTTAGGGCTACATAGATAAACTCTAAGATGTAGGTAAGTAACCGTGCTGCTTACAGTGACTTGAGGTGACTCATATAAATTGCCTGTTGCTATTCCACCTGCCCCATTATCTGTCTAGTCAGTCTTTTATTCGATTGTGAGCTCATTCACGCTGCGGTGTCCCTTACTTATTATTGAGACATGGCATTACTGTATCTCAGTTCTGCATAAAGGAACTGATAGAGGAAGTATCGGAGCCTTTAGCAAATAATTAAGGAATTCATCTGCAAACATCTGGAAGATGATAAGGTGATAGGTAACTGCCAACATGGATTTGTAAAGAACAAATCACGTCAAACCAATCTGATAGCTTTCTTTGGTAGGCTATCAAGCCTTGTGGATAAGGGAGAAGCAGTGGACATGGTATACCTAGACTTTAGTAAGGCATTTGACATGGTCTCGCATGACCTTTTTGTCAATAAACTAGGGAAATACAACCTAGAAGGGGCTACTATAAGGTGGGTGCATAACTGGCTGGATAACTGTTCTCGGAGAGTAGTGATTAATGGTTCATAGTCACGCTGGAAGGGCATAACAAGTGGAGTTCCTCAGGGGTCTGTTTTGGGACTGGTTCTTTTCAATATCTTCATCAAAGATTTAGATGATGGCATAGAGAGTACGCTTATTAAGTTTGCAGATGATACCAAGCTGGGAGGGGTTGCAAGTGCTTTGGAGGACAGGGTCATAATTCAAAATGATCTGGAAAAACTAAGAAATGGTCTGAGGTAAACAGGATGAAGTTTAATAAGGACAAATGCAAAGTACTCCACTTAGGAAAGAACAATCCGTGTGTCACATACAGAATGGAAAGCGACTGTCTAGGAAGGAGCACCGCAGAAAAGAATCTAGGGGTCATAATGGTCCACAAGTTAAATATGAGTCAGCAGTGTGATGCTGTTGCATGAGTCAAGAGTGTGACACTGTTGCAAAAAAAGCAAACATGATTCTGGGAGGCATTAACAGGAGTGTTGTGAGCAAGACACCAGAAGTCATTCTTCCGCTCTACTCTGCACTGATCAGGCCTCAACTGGAGTATTGTATCCAGTTCTGGGCACCATATTTCAAGAAAGATATGGAGAAACTGGAGAAGATCCAGAGAAGACCAACAATAATTATTCAAGGTCTAGGAAACATGACCTTTGAGGGAAGTCTGAAGGAATTGGGCTTATTTAGTTTGGAAAAGGGAAGACAGAGGGAACTACTGCAATGAGGAGTAAAGGTAGTCCGAATTAGGGGCTTTAGTTCGAACTACCTAGCCCGTGCCGCGTGTAGCCGCGGGCAGGGAGTTCGAACTACTGGGCATTTAAAAATGGCGGTGCCCGGGAACATGCAAATAAAGCCCAGAATATTTTAATCCCGGGCTTCATTTGCAAGTTCGAATGACTACATTAGCCACCCTAGTTCGAACTAGGGTGGCTAGTGCAGACATACCCAGAGTGATTAAACACTGGAATAAATTGGCTAGGGAAGTTGTGGACTCTACATCATTGGAGATATTTAAGAGCAGGTTGGATAGACATCTCTCAGGGATGATCTAAACCGTGCTTGGTCCTGCCATGTGGGCAGAGGACTCGACTTGATGACCTCTCCAGGTCCTTTCCAGTTCTAGTGTTCTATGATTCTGTGAGTCTATGCCTCTTTATTTCAGTGTCATTCTTCCTGCACTGTCACAGCAGATGCTCAGCATTTTCTTAGGCTTCACACGTGTTGCTTCTTGGTCCTTGTGACCTGTTAGTACTCAAAATATAGGTATGCCATTTCTTCTAGCTATGAAGTATACCAGAATCCTCAAGTTTTGGACATATTTTATAGAACCTTCATCTGAAACCTGTTTGGTCCATAATGTTCCTTGCTGTTCCTTCTTAAGTTCTCTCTCAGCCAAACTTCTGAAGTCCTTTTTACTCAGAGGGTTCTTAATATCAACATCCTCATTTTGTAAGGCATTTTCTTTTGGCCATTTCAAATGCTTTACTAAAGTCTAGGTATACCATATCTACCGCTCTCCCCCCCACCCCTTTATCCACAAGACATGTTTTTCTATCAAAGAAAGCTATCAGATTGGTTTGACATGATTAGTTTTTGACAAATATATGCTGGCTGTTACCTATCACTTATTATCTTCCAGATGTTTGCAGATGAATTCCTTAATTATTTGCTCCATTATCTTTCCTGGCAGAAGATAAAGTTAAACTGACTGGTTTGTAGTTTTCTGGGTTGTTCTTATTTCCCTTTTTATGGATGGGCCCTATATTTGCCCTTTTCCAGTCTCCTGGAATCTCTCTTCTGTCTTCCATGACTTTTCAAAGATGATAGCTAATGGCTCAGATACCTCCTCTACCAGCTGCTTGAGTATTCTAGGATGCACTTCATCAGGCCCTCGTGACTTCTCTAAGTAAATTTTAACTTGTTCTTTTCCTATTTTATCTTCTAAACCTACCCCATTTCCACTCATTCACTGTGTTAGGCATTCCTTCCTCATCAGATTTCTTGGTGAAGACCGTAAGAAAGAACTTATTAAGCGCCTCTGCCATTTCCAACTTTCCTGTTATCATTTCTCCCTCCTCACTGAGCAATGGGCCCATCCTGTCCTCGGTCTTCCTCTTGCTTCTAAAATATATCTGTAGAATGTTTTCTTGTTACCCTTTATATCTCTAGCTAGACTGAGCTCGTTTTGTGCCTTCTCTTTTCTATTTTTGCCCCTACATACTATACTATTTGCTTATATTCATCCTTTGTAATTTTACCCAGTTTCCACTTTTTATACAACTCCTTTCTGATTTTTAGATCATGTAAGATCTCCTGGTTAAGTCAAGGTTATCTCTTGTCATACTTTCTATCTTTCCTATGCAGTGGAATAGTTGGGTCTTGGGCTTTTAATAATGTCCCTTTGAAAAACTGCCACCTGTCTTCAAGTGTTTTTCCTCTTAGTCTTGCTTCCCATGGGAACTTACCTACCAGCTCTCTGAGTTTACTAAAATCTGCCTTCCTGAAATCCATTGTTTCTATTTTGCTGTTCTCCCTTCTACCATTCCTTAGAATCATGAACTCTATGTTGAGGTTGCAATCCAGAGCTAGAGCCAAACCAGTTGTTCCCCATTCTGTAGCTGAGCATTTGTTTTTCTTCCCTAAGTGCACCACTATCCATTTGTGTCAAGTTTCATTGTGTTGTCCATAGCTGAGTTCTCCCATTTGTGATGATCCCTTTGAAAGTTTAGCTCTGTCCTCCAAAGTGTTGGCAATTTGTCCCCCATTTTGTGGTATCTGGAATATTGTATCACTGTGTTCTCTAGTCCTCCATAGACTCATAAGTGGCCTTATAAATACCATGTAGTTAATAGAGATTAAAATATGAAGAAGAGTAACAAGTGATACACTTGTTGGATGTACTCTGCATGGGTACCATTGAATTACTAAAGATGTTAAATAACTCCAGACCCAGAATGGATCCCTGCAGAACCCCTGTTGAGACCTGCTTCCAATTTGACATCCTTTGATTAATAATTGTTTAACTAATTATATATCCAATTCATTCTTGCTAGCCACGGTAACACTAGGATTGTAAATGTGGCAGCATAGCCCCCTGGAGTCTATGGGTATGTATTCTGGTTGCTAGCCTGTGCTGAAAGCACATGCCATGTCTTCCCTACTATGATTAACCTTGGTGCACTCGCCTTTCATTTGCAGTGATTTCAGAGGGAGTTAGATGCCTTTGAGGTTCTGGGCCTGAGTTAGACTCTCCATGCCGGAGTCCCATTGCCTTTAATAGAATCACAACCAATAATACTTAGAAACCTCAGTGCTCGATTTTTAAAGGCAATTTAGTGTCTAAGGAGGCCGATAAACACTCAGTGGGATTTTCAAAAGCACGTGGGTGCTAACTCCCATTGGTCTCAACGGGAGCTAAGTGCTTACCCTGTCTAGGTGCTTTAGAAAGCCCCACCAGTTATCTGTCTGCATCTTTAAGTGCCTACATACCTATTGTTAAGTCACTTTTGAAAATGGGACTTAAATTTGGCTACTTTTGAAAGAGACTTACCTGTAACGCTATAAAGATACAGTGTGGCTAAGCTGTGGAAAATGAGTATTGGAGTAGTTGTTAAACAGTTATGTGACTGCCAGGGGTGGCCCGTCCACATAGGTGAACTAGGCAATCACCTAGGGCATCAAGTTAAATGGGGCGCCAAATGGTGGCGCAATATGATTGAAGGGTTTGGAGGTGGGGGCGCCGATTGCATGGTTCACCTAGGGTGCCAGTTGCTGGCAGCTAGTCTAGGGCCGCCCCTGGTGACCACATGATCAAAGGTCGTGGCTCGGAGTCTCTTCTCATTTATACCAGTTTATACTGGCATAGCTCCCTTTCCTTCAGTGCAGTTGCTTCTGATTTTCACCAGTAGAAGGGCTGGCCTGTACTGGGAACTTACATCAGTGTAGCTGTGCCTCCAAGGGGGTGTGAAAAATCCACATCCCTGAGAGAGGTAGCTATGCCAACTTAACTTCAGTGTAGCCAGGGTTAGGTTGCCAGAAGATTTGCAATGGCCTGTCTACCTTTTGTGAAGGTGGGTTAACTATAGTGACGGGAGACGTTCTTCCATCACTGTAGTTAGTGTGTACACTGAAGCTCTACAGCGACCCAGGTATAGTGTTTTCAGTGTAGACATACCTTAAATCAGATTAGAATTAGCCCCATTACAATGCATAAGCACCAGGGGGCAGTATGCACACACACCAGCTAAGTATATGGGCAAATGAGACCTTCTCTGGTAAATGTCTAACATGCTATCCTGGATAAGAAGTTGAATGAGGGCATGAATTTTTGGCACAGGGAGGGAAAACTGAAGTGCCACAAGTCTGGCTCTAGGGTGTCATTACTGCAGGGTGGAGATAAATGTTTTTTTGGGACTCCTAGGTGTTGCTATTTTTTTTAAAAAGCACTTTCCAGGGTTCAGAGAAAGTTCAGGTTTCTTTAGACCCCAGGAAAATCTTGTATTTTAAGAGTTTTAAAAGCAAAATGTGCATAGTGTGTCTGGTTGGTTTTTTTAATTTTATTTTATTTTATTTTATTTTATTTTATTTTTTTGCTGTGATTCCTACTGCAAGACCAAAAACTTTCCTATCTGTCACCACAAAAACAATGAGTCCTGTAGCACCTTAAAGACTAATACATTTATTTGGGCATCAGCTTTCGTGGGTAAAAACCACTTTGTCAGATTCATGGGGTGACTAGCATCAATGCTCAATAAAGATCCTGTAGGTGTTTGTCTCTGTCTGTGGGATTGGAGTAAATCTGGTTGTATCTTAGGACCTGGCTGTGGACAATGGATCGTGTGATGTGTCCTGAACAGAAGCCAGATGCCTGTAGGTAAGACTATCGGTCAGTAGGTTTCTGGTATAGGGAGGTGTTTGTGGCCATCATTGGACACTGCAGTGTCCAGGATGTGGATCTCTTGTGGTCCAGGCTCAGGTTGATGGTGGGGTGGAAATTGTTGAAATCCCAGGGGAATTCCTGAAGGCTTTCCTTCCCATGGGTCTGTAGGATGAAGGTGTTGTCAATGTATCATAAGCAGCGAGAGGTGGTAGGGGACGAGAGCTGAGGAAAGGTCGTTCTAAGCCGGCCATAAAACGTTGGCATTTTGTGGGGCCATGCAGGTGCCCAGAGCTGTGCCGCTCACTTGAAGGCATAAATTGTCCCCAAATCTGAAATGGTTGTGGGTGAGGACAAAGTCACAGAGCTCAGCCATCAGGTGAGCTCTGGAGTCATCGGGGATGGTGTTCCTGACAGCTTGTCATCCACTCATGTGCAATGTTGGTGTAGGGAGCTGCTACATCCATCCTGGCCAGGACGGTGTTTTCAGGAAGATCACTGACGCACTGTAGTTTCCTCAGGAGTTCAGCGATGTCTTGAAGGTAGCTAGGAGTGCTGGTAGGGTCTGAGGAGAGAGTCCACATATCCTGCTGCAAGTGTGTCAGTGCCTGAGATGATGGCGCATCCAGGATTTCCAGGTATATGAATCTCCCACTCAGGGCTCTAGGGTTTGTGTAGATTCGGCCCTGTGCTATTGCAAGGAGTTTCTTTAGCTGATGGTAAAGTTTCTTTTGATATTCCTCAGTGGGTTCAAAGGAGAGTGGCCTGTAGAATGTGGTGTTGGAAAGTTGTTTAGCATCCTCCTGTTTGTAATCTGACCTATTTGTGATGACTCCAGCACTCCCTTTGTCACTCTCCTTGAGGCTGTGGATAGTGTTGCATTCTGCACGGCTGAGGTTATGGGGCCGTGTTGTTCTTTGTTCACAGTTGCAGCCTGTGCACGTCTTCCGGAAGCACTGTGTGTAGAAGTCCAGACTGTCATTTTGACCATCAGTAGGAGTCCACACAGAAAACTTCTTCTTGTAGTGTCGGTGGGTCAGTGCATTGTTCAAGGGAAATACTCCTTGAGTCAGAGACGGCGAAAATAGGCTTCCAGACCACTGCAGAACTGTATCATGTGCATGGGGATAGTGGGGCAGAAAGAGAGTCCCCGAATTGGACAGACTCCTCTGCTGGGTTAAGTGTGTGGTTGGATAGGTTAACAGTGTTGTTGGGTGAGTTAAGGGACCACTGCTGTAGCCCCCCTGTGGCATGTAGGAGTTGAGAGAGCTTGTCCTTTTTCTTCAGTACAGAAGTAAAATGTGCATTGTAAATGGCTTGTCTTCTTTCTGTAAAGGCTAGCCACGTGGAAATTTATGTGGAAGGCTGGTTTTTTTATGAGCATTTCCAGGCTTGAAAGCTCATTCTTGATCTTCTTCTAGTTGCTGTACAGGGTGCTGATTTAGGTGGTTCCTCAGTTTCTTTGAGAGTGTGTGGCACAATCTTTCACTATAGTTGGTGTAAAAGTGATAGCCCTGTTAGCCTGTAACTTAGAAAAATGACGAGTGGTCCTGTAGCACCATAGAGACTAACAAATATGTAGTGCCATGAGCTTTGTGGGCGGAACCCACTTCTACATAGTGGCTGCGTCTAGATTGGCACGATTTTCCGGAAATGCTTTTAACAGAAAAGTT